>JAQSNX010011092.1:0-12295 GCA_029532605.1 Oreochromis grahami | reverse complement strand
TTTGTGGATGAGTGGGGAACAGGTGATCAAGCAGTGAAATAAATAAAGAAAGAAAGAAACCAAGGACAAGGGTGAGCAGCATAAAAACAAGAGGGGGAAAAGAGAGAGGAAAAACGAGGGGGGGAAAAAGAAAAAAAAAACGGAAACATTCCAATTAAACCACTGACGGAGAGTGACGGTGTTAATTTGCTATGATATCACATTAAGATGCATTTAATACTCTAAGTTAGACAGATGTTAATGCAAATTAGATGAGTGGATGGGGAAAGGGTGTAGCGGATTCTTATCGGGTGTGAAGTTATACAGCCACGGGTGGTGTCGGGTTCGCGGTGTTTTATTTGTGCAATAAACAATAGAAAAGGCAATTATTATTTTGTTTGGATTTTCGGTTCAAGATCATAGCAAGCAAGCATGTCTAAAGATATTTACCAAATCTACTACTCCAGCGAAGAATCAAAATTAAACAAAGGTCCTTGACAGTTCCACAGCCCCACCTGGTACTACACTTCCTGTACTACTACCTTTTCATTCTAAGCCGAGATCTTTAGTTGCAATGACACTACTACAGTCCAGTTTTTGAGAACAACACATGACATTTGTATCCTTTATTTTTAAACAAAGAAGAGATTAGTTATGGGTTTTATATTAAAATTGAACCTAATCTGGTTGATTTTGGGATATCACTTTTCAAATTATATCTTAACTATAAATAGCTTTATAAAAGTAGTATTGCTTTTGAGAAATTTGAGAAATTTAAAAGCAGGCTTAGGCTACAAAAAGATTTTCCCAAGCCTTGAACATCCCACGGAGCACTGTTCAAGCCATCATTCAGAAATGTTCAGTTATGGCACAACTGTAAACCTACCAAGACAAGGCCGTCCACCTAAACTCACAGGCCGAACAAGGAGAGCGCTGATCAGAAATGCAGCCAAGAGGCCCATGGTGATCTTCTGGACGAGCTGCAGAGATCTACAGCTCAGGTGGGGGAATCTGTCCATAGGACAACTATTAGTCGTGCACTGCACAAAGTTGGCCTTTATGGAAGAGTGGCAAGAAGAAAGCCATTGTTAACAGAAACCATAGAAGTCCCGTTTGCAGTTTGCCACAAGCCATGTGGGGGACACAGCAAACATGTGGAAGAAGGTGCTCTGGTCAGATGAGACCAAAATGCAAAACGCTAACACTGCACATCACTCTGAACACACCATCCCCACTGTCACATATGGTGGTGGCAGCATCATGCTCTGGGGGTGCTTCAGCAGGGACAGGGAAGCTGGTCAGAGTTGATGGGAAGATGGATGGAGCCAAATACAGGGCAATCTTGGAAGAAAACCTCTTTGAGTCTGCAAAAGACTTGAGACTGGGGCGGAGGTTCACCTTCCAGCAGGACAACGACCCTAAACATAAAGCCAGGGCAACAATGGAACGGTTTAAAACAAAACATATCCATGTGTTAGAATGGGCCCAGTCAAAGTCCAGGGGCCTGTTCTTCTCGTCCTCGCTAAGTGTTAGCCGGATTTGAATGTTGACGATTGCGCGTGATCTTGATCGTTCGGTTCTCCGAAGCTCATCTGAGACTTGCTGTCATAGCAACAGATCCGTAAGCGTAAACCTGCTCGGGAGCAGGGTTTACTTTATGTAAACAGGATTAGATCGCGGCCACTCAGGTATGTCCGCTGCAGTTATATGAAAGCAAGAGATATTTCACCACTGTTTCACCATAAATAAATATTATCAATGTAACTAAAGATAATGTATTTGATTCTTTTATTGATTTCATACAGATACATACAGGTCATTTCCGAAAAGGGAAATGTACTATTAATCATTCTATTACATGTAGTAGATCATGTCAGATGTAATTCATATTTTAGAGTAGTAATAGTAAATTACTACGTGCAATCAAGATGACAGACCACGGCTAAAAAGCGAAGGTGGATTGGGAAGTCTGTCGCAGCCATGTCCTGTCTGTTTGTACGCGAGCAAGGAAGGTGCAAGATTGATAAGGAGAGTTTACAGAATTTAGCGTATATTGCGGGATAGACAGGATCCTTTAGCTCAGCGCGACGGTGTGCTCATAGAGAGATATCGATTCTCCCGTGAGGGTATTATTTACTTTCTTTCTCTCTCTCTCTCTCTCTCTCTCTCTCTCTCTCTCTCTCTATAAAAAAAACACCCAGCACGCCCCTGCGGGCGGTTTATCCTTCAAGCTCGGGTCCTCTACCAGAGGCCTAGGAGCTTGAGGGTCCTGCGCAGTATTTTAGCTGTTCCCAGGACTGCGCTCTTCTGGACAGAGATCTCCGATGTTGTTCCCGGGATCTGCTCGAGCCACTCGCCTAGCTTGGGAGTCACCGCACCTAGTGCTCCGATTACCACGGGGACCACCGTAACCTTCACCCTCCACATCCTCTCGAGCTCTTCTCTGAGCCCTTGGTATTTCTCCAGCTTCACGTGTTCCTTCTTCCTGATATTGCTGTCATTCGGAACCGCTACATCGATCACTACAGCCGTCTTCTTCTGTTTGTCTACCACCACTATGTCCGGTTGGTTAGCCACCACCATTTTGTCCGTCTGTATCTGGAAGTCCCACAGGATCTTAGCTCGGTCATTCTATATATATATATATATATATATATATATATATATATATATATATATATATATACTTACTGTACTGTATATACTTACTCCCGACTTACTGTGCATACTTCAGTCACCCCTTGCATGGGAACAGGTAAAAGTGATGGAGTGTTATGTCAAACTACACACAAAAAAACCCACAATGTCAATAAATGTCACAGTACAAAAAGGGGTGTGACGAGGGGGTGCAGGACCACCACCTGTCTTTATTTGCTCCGCCCTTTTCTTGGTTGCTGTTATAAACAAACAAACAGATTATTCCAGGGTCTCTTGTCATAGACTAAAAGCAATATAAGTGATAAATATTACCATTCTGTGGAATATTCTTATATTTCACTTTTACTTTTTCCCATGTTCTAGTGGGTCCTGTTGTGGCTCTAATGTGAAAGAGGATATAATGTAATATAATATAATAAATTACTTACGAGTTTAATCTGTCAGCAACTTTCTGCCAGCCCTCTCTCCTTGCTTTTGCAGCCTTTGCAGTGTTCCCCTGCGTTTTAATTAAACTCTGAAACTCCTGATATCCCTCAATCAAGAGTTCTTGGTCTGCTGCCGTGAAATACTGAGCGCGCTCCTTCGACATCTTCACCAACCAATCAAAGGGTTGCCGATCAATATTTCTACTATCAATGCGTAGCCCCTTTTAAGCCACCCAGTGATCTCAGATTACTTCATCCAGCTATACTAATCGTCAACAACAGGTGTGTTCGGAGAACCGGATTAGCGAGCTCAAAGTTAGCGCGATGATTTGATCTTGGATGTGTCATTTGATCTTGGATGTAGTAAGCGAGGTACGAAGAACGGGCCCCAGATCTAAATCCAATCCAGAATCTGTGGCAAGATCTGAAAACTGCTGTTCACAAACACTGTCCATCTAATCTGACTGAGCTGGAGCTGTTTTGCAAAGAAGAATGGGCAAGAATCAGTCTGTAGATGTGCAAAGCTGGTAGAGACATACCCTAAAAGACTGGCAGCTGTAATTGCAGCAAAAGGTGGTTCTACAAAGTATTGACTCAGGAGGCTGAATAATTATGCACACCCCACTTTGCAGTTATTTATTTGTAAAAAATGTTTGGAATCATGTATGATTTTCGTTCCACTTCTCACATGTACACCACTTTGTGTTGGTCTTTCACCTGGAATTCCAATAAAACTGATTCATGTTTGTGGCTGAAATGTGACAAAATGTGGGAAAGTTCAAGGGGGCCGAATACTTTTGCAAACCACTGTACATTTGTAGGACATCTCGTGGGCTTTGAAAAGTTTCTTTTAGGAAGGCTTGCAACTAAGGACATTTTCTCTGCAGCGTATGCTGGTTTGTGGATCAACTGTTTGTGTGCGACTTTCAGAAGAAGGCCTTTTAAGTTCTCTTTGGTTGGAAGCACTGATACATCCAGGCGATCCATGAGATCAAGCACTTCATCCCTGTCTTCATCTGAAAGATCCTCTTTTAGAGCCGTTGTTATCAGATCCCTAGCTGATTGACTTAGGTAAAAGAGAAGACTTTCAAACAGCAGATCATCTGATACTCAATTCTCACCGAAGATGAGTGCCACTGTGAAAACAGGAGCAAGGCGACAAGGGAAATATCCATGGTCTTGAAATCCCTTCAGTAAAATTCTACCCATGGATTTCCACTCTTCCTCCTGCCATTTAGGAGACAGTGATGGCACTCTGAACTCCTCTCCTTCAGCTGTGTCGTCTACAAACTCTGACCAAAATGCAGCGTACACATCTCTTGATACACCGTCCGCATCAGCTCCTTTTTCATCAATGTAAGTGTATTTTAGAGGGTGTGTGAGGAGTGCTGGATCTTTGAACTGGCTGATCATCTCCTCCAGAATAGTTTGATGGTAACGCAGACAACATCATATGATGCTGCAGAACTCATTGCTTATCTGGTGTACTGACTGCTGTGTTTGTTGGAGGAAGTGTAATGGATGTGATGACCAGATCGTCTTCCTCAAACTGCAGGAATGGTTCATCTATTACAGTGTCATCAAGTTGACAAGGCAGAGGCTTTCCAAGGTAGGGTCCAATCATTACCTCAGATGTGTCTAATAATACATCTTCATCAGTGTTACGTCCCCACATGAAAGCTAGGTGAAGAGGGTGGGGGACAGTAACAGTTGGATCTGGGTTGAAATGAAAAGGACACCTCTGTGTTTAACACAAAATAAATCTTTATTATAATTAATTAACCCAATAATCATATAAACAGTAACAACAGAAAGAGACAGCAACGCTGCTTTGATGATAAATTAGACAGGCCAACCCAAAGAGATGGTGACCGCTTCAACTAAGAAAACAACTATAAGGATTCAACAGAAAAAGACAGCAACGCTGCTGTTAGCAATAACCAGGCAGGCCAAACCAAGTAATGGAGGCCGCCGTCACTTAAGCACAACCACTGCTCAGTTGAGTTACTCACAACAAGCCACGCACGGTGGGGCTGGTCTCTCACACACACACGCACGCACGCACACACACACACACACAGCAGGCCTTTTCCACACCTAGACCACAAGCACACACTGACCAGCACAGAGGAAAACCACCAGAAGCCTCTCCCACACCCACACTGCTCTCCTCCAGCTTATATCACCTCTGGGGCCCGTTCTTCGTACCTCGCTAAGTAAGTTAGCCGGATTTGATTGTTGACGATTTGGCGTGATCTTGGATCGTTCGGTTCTCTGAAGCTCATCTGGGACTTGCTGTCATAGCAACAGATCCGTAAGCGTAAACCTGCTCGGGAGCAGGTTTACTTTATGTAAACAGGATTAGATCGCGGCCACTCAGGTATGTCCGCTGCAGTTATATGAAAGCAAGAGCGATATTTCGCCACTGTTTCTCCATAAATAAATATTATCAATGTAACTAAAGATAATGTATTTGATTCTTTTATTGATTTCATACAGATACATACAGGTCATTTCCGAAAAAAGGGAAATGTACTATTAATCATTCTATTACATTATTATTATTGATTATTTCAGATGTAATTCATATTTTAGAGTAGTAATAGTAAATTACTTCGTGCAATCAAGATGACAGACCACGGCTATAAAAGCAATAAATAATTAAAAAAAAGATTATATATATATATCCAGTGTTGGGGAGTAACGGAATACATGTACCGCCGTTACGTATTTAGAATACAAAATATGAGTAACTGTATTCCGTTACAGTTACCGTTTAAAAAGGTGGTATTCAGAATACAGTTACTTTGTTGAAATAAATGGATTACACGGCGGTACTTCCCTGTTTCATATTGTCGCGGGTCAGGACTGTTTGGGTTTGTTTGACAGCTACGTTCTGTTGTTCCAGGCGGCAGCGTTACGGTTGCCATGGTTACAGGGTGACGTGCTCTCTCTCTGCGTGTTTCCTGGGTGAGAGAGCGCTTTGTTGTTGTTGTTGTTGTTGTTGTGCTAAGCTAAAAGGCAGAATGCTACAGGCATGGCTCTAAAGCATGTAGCATCATGGGCAGTGTAGTCCGTGCTGCAGCGAGAATGGACTACCATACCCGTTATGTGTCTGTGAGCGAGGGAGGGAGAGAAAGGAAAAGTCCGAGCTGTCACGGAGCAAAAACGGGAGCTGGAAGCATGTAAATATAATAATAACCACTGCAGCCAAGAAGAGTGCCTGACGAGCCCAGCTGTAAGTAAGCTATTAAGACTGGACTGTACACTGTGTTCGTGTTTTCCTCCGGAAAAAATAAGTTCTGTTGGAGCCTTTCAACGCCTCTCTCTGTCTCTGGCAAGCAAAGTTGACCCAGACAACAAAGTAAAGCTAGTTTTCGGCTACCAGCCCGACACGAACCCACCGTATTAGCCAGAGGTCCCTTTACTACTGTTCGGAGCCGCGGACCTTCAGTAACAGTAATAAATCACAGCAATAGGACATTCATGTAGTTGTAAACAGCACGATAATATATTAAGTAATCCAAAGTATTCAGAATACGTTACTCTCATTGAGTAACGTAACGGAATACGTTACAGAATACATTTAGGGGCATGTATTCAGTATTCTGTAATGGAATACATTTTAAAAGTAACCTTCCCAACACTGAATATATCCCAACTTACTGTGCATGCTTCAGTCACCCCTTGCATGGGAACAGGTAAAAGTGATGGAGTGTTATGTGAAACTACCAGTGTTGGGACTAACGCGTTATTAAGTAACGCGTTACAGTAACTACGTTATTATTGTGGTAACGAGCACGGTAACTAGTTATTATGCCAAAACCAGGAACGCGTTACTCGTTACTGGGATTTAGATAGGCTCGTTACTCGTTACTTCGTGTGGTGGATATCGCGGAGCTTCCGCAGATTCAATAACATTAGCAAGTGGTGGAGGCCAGCAGGTGGATGAAGGAAAAGGAGGCAAGAGGAGAGACCCGAAGCGGCCGCCGGTCCGCGTGTCAGGTGAACTGAACTTCAGGTAAGAAGTTATGACCTGCAGTCTATCTGGGTCAGATATAAACCAAGTTTAGGTGGAGTTTATTTTCGGTATGCTGACATTTTCGTACTGCGTGCTAGCTAGCATGACGGAGTGTCTATACAGCTGTGTGGGTGCTGTGTTACTGATGTTGAACTTTATTTTGCTCATACGGTTAATTATTAGAGTTGCCAACCGTCCCGTAAAAAACAGAATCGTCTCGTATTCAGAGAAAATATCACGCGTTTCGTACTGAGGTGAAAAGGAACACAGTTTGTCCCGGACTTCAGCTACAATGAAAAAGACACAAAGCTGAAGCTGCACAGCTGCCTCTTCTTCTCTCATTCTCTCCCGTTTCTACTTCAATCACGAAACTGATCAATGATCAGCTGATCGGCTTTTCTCTCTTGTTTATTTATCGCCCACTTTGCGCCAGAAAGAGGAAACCAGCGGATGTCGCGTTAAACAACAGCAGCACGTTTAAGCTTGATCAGCTGTTGTTAGAATTTATTTAATATTAATTTCTAGTATCAGCTGATGTTTGCTGGAGCCACAACTGTAAAGCTGCTGGTCATGATATCGGTTTGGTTATCTGGTGAGAGGGAAACATGCAGATGAAACCAGGAGATGTCCTTACTGAATCATCAGAGCTGAACAGGTGATGGAGAAACAGGTTTACCTTTTAGGTGACATGGATGAGTTGAAGGGAAGTTATGAGCTGTTTCTGAGAGACAAATAACACCAGCATCCTTTTCTACGCTGACAGCTGGTAACTGTGCAGGGGCGGGTCTAGCAAAGTGTTGCCAGGGGGCCAGGTAGGGCATTAACAGAGAAAGGGGGCACAAGGAAATACTTTTCTTTATTATTCTCATTTAAAATGTCTAGCTTTTAAAAAAATAATTATCTGAGTCTTACAACAAACAATTGATAGATTGATACATATATACCATCAGAACAGTGTACATCACTGTCACAACAGTGTTTATTTTCACTCATAGGCTTTATGATTTTTCCTATAATGGTGGGCCGGTCTCTAGTCAAAATGCCGGGACGATTTTTTTGTCCCAGTCCAGCTCTGTATGCAGCTCATCTGCAGTCTGGTGTTAACTACATCTTCCTATTCAGAAGGCAGAATTTCCAAGTTCTGAGTACAATCAAAAGCACCACGACTGCAGTTTTTGTGTTGGATGTAAAAAGCAGGCTAGAATCATGGCGGCGGTCAACGACGGTCCAGGCGTGGGATTTCTCTCGTGGAAATGTGCACATTATTTTTTCCTTTCTATTGGTAGGTGGCACAGTGCACTTGTGGCAAGTAAGCAAGATAGAAGACTGGCAGTCTTGCTGGGTATCCAGTTACAGAAGCAACACATTAACAAGAGAATTCTGAGTAAAACCAAAGTTACTTTCCCTAGTAACTAGTTACTTTGAAAGTAACGAGTAACTTGAAGTAACTGAGTTACTTTTTTAGAGAAGTAACTAGTAATGTAACTAAGTTACTAATTTAAAGTAACTTACCCAACACTGGAAACTACACACAAAAAACCCACAATGTCAATAAATGTCACAGTACAAAAAGCATTTTAATTAAGGCAACAACCAAATATTTTACATTGTACAAATAGAATTATGAGCTCATTTACCAGTTATGAAGGTGCTGCTGCTACTGCACCCCGGCTGCTCGTCTAAGGAAGAGCTGCCCCCGTGGATGACCTGAGTGAAGTTGGCCCCCCCACCTTCTTCAAATCCAACAAAAGTGGTATCAAACGTTTGTGCTACGTTTGTGCTGGTTTGTGCTGCAAAAATTTTCGTTTGTGCTGCTATCATTTTAAAGATATTAATAAAAATTCTATAGGTCATCAGAGGTCAAACCAGCCCCCACATTACCCAAACCAAAGAAAAATGATGTCAAACATTTGTGCTACGTTTGTGCTGGTTTGTGCTGCAAAAATCTTTGTTAGTGCTGCTATCATTTCAAAAATACTAATAAAATAATGTCCTGATGCGTGCTCAATCATCTAGGGAAGTAAATTCCAAAAGGTTGATTCTGTTCATCCGAACATTTTCAGTGGAAGAAACGTTTTGTCACTCATCCAGGTGACTTCTTCAGTCTCAGCTGACTGCAGGTTTCCCCAACCTTATAAACAGTACATTTGCACAGTGAAGGACCTTTACATTTTCATTAATATCTTTAAAACAGAAGCGGCACAAACAATAATTTTTGCAGCACAAACCAGCACAAACGTAGCACAAACGTTTGATACCACTTTTGTTGGATTTGAAGAAGGTGGGGGGGGGGGCAACTTCACTCAGGTCCAGGGATGCCCTCAACAATGGGTCTGGTGGCATTCAACCCTAGGGCCAGCTCCTCTGCCGGGTGTGACGAGGGGGTGCAGGACCACCACCTGTCTTTATTTGCTCTGCCCTTTTCTTGGTTGCTGTTATAAACAAACAAACAGATTATTTCAGGGTCTCTTGTCATAGACTAAAAGCAATATAAGTGATAAATATTACCATTCTGTGGAATATTCTTATATTTCACTTTTACTTTTCCCATGTTCTAGTGGGTCCTGTTGTGGCTCTAATGTGAAAGAGGATATGATGTAATATAATATAATGTGGTATGATATAATATCACATGATATAATGTAATATCATGGATCACTTACGAGTTTAATTTGTCAGCAACTTTCTGCCAGCCCTCTCTCCTTGCTTTTGCAGCCTTTGCAGTGTTCCCCTTGCGTTTTAATTAAACTCTGAAACTCCTGATATCCCTCAATCAAGAGTTCTTGGTCTGCTGCCGTGAAATACTGAGCGCGCTCCTTCGACATTTTCGCCGACCAATCAAAGGGTTGCCGATCAATATTTCTACTATCAATGCGTAGCCCCTTTTAAGCCACCCAGTGATCTCAGATTACTTCATCCAGCTATACTAATCGTCAACAACAGGTGTGTTCGGAGAACCGGATTAGCGAGCTCAAAGTTAGCGCGATGATTTGATCTTGGATGTAGTAAGCGAGGTACGAAGAACGGACCCCTGGAGGGTAATTGGTGGTAAACAAGGGCAGATGAGCAGCAGGTGTGTCCTAAAGGAGAAGGCAGGGTCAGAGAGAAACAAGGGGTGGGGCAATAAAGAAGGAGGAGGAGAGGGAGAGGACAACACCACGCCCACACACTCCCACAGCCTCACAGGATGTAACATCAGCATTCCTAGATTCTGATGATGAGATTACAACAGTGTGAGAAGCTTCCTCTCTCCTTCATGTGGGTCAGTCAGTTGTGTAACATTGTTTACATGTGTTTTCCCTCTATCATAAACTTCTTCATCATCTTCATCGTTGGAAAATCTTCTTGTGCACAAGTAAAATCTCAACATTCCCATTTTAAGTGCTGAGTAGAGCTCTCCAATTATGAGATCTTCATCATATACAACCTCTTCCTGATAGTTTAATATGTCATGGCTGAACGCCTCCCATCTTCCAAATTTGCTTTTTCCTCTTGGAAAGAAAAGGTCTTTAGCATACTGTAATATGTCAGCTTTTTTGGAGTCTTTGGGCACATCAAAGGTCCTTGTTCCTCCTCCTCTGCGCTTATTCACTTCATGGATCCACCCTAACTCAATTTTTCGAGTCTTTTTCTCAGCCCATTTGTTGTTTTTTGCATATGTTCTTTTTCTGTTAGAAACAAATGCCTCTCCATGATCAGGTTTCTTCTCATTTTCATTGATTCCCATCTTTTCCTTCAATTTTTGGAGCAATACGTTTTTTCTTGATTCCTTAGTACTTGCACCACTGTTTTCCAAGCAGAACCGTCTGGCAGCTATCCGATCACCATATGTTGGGATGTAACCAGACAGGTCTTGTCATCCATGAAATCAATCACTGTGGCATCAATCTGTAATACTCTGAGATATTTATTACTGTACAAAAGCACAAGATACACCTGCTGCCACACCACATAAGGTATTTAGCATTTATTCTTTTTCCTCTCTCTATGCCAGCAACATTAATCAGATTCTCTAACAAGTCATTATAGACATATTACAGTAAATACAACGCCCACTTTCGAAAAAGTAAATTAGTATTCACGTATCTTTCAGTTGCACAGTGCACAAAAGGTTGAACTCAAGCCAAATATCAATATAAACACAGTTTAATTCATTTGTTTTTAGATGAACAAGGAAACATTGTGCATCAAATAATATAGTAATATATTTAAGAAACCTGGAATCTCCATATATTAACGGGTTAATTAGTAACATTTAATAACTGTGGTCATAACAACAACCCAGTTTTATACAGCAGGTTTATTTTCCTTACATTCTCGATTCCATATAGACCCACACCAATGCAGCCTGCTGTTACGTCCTTACGCAGTCAAAGCGAGAGAAGCTAAAACCGCTGTGGTTGCTACCTTAGCAATATGTCACATTTTTAGAACCTGTAACTTTGTAAAAAGCAAGTTTTACAAATTTCCCCCTCAAGAGAATACTTACACATTCATGTAGCATTCATAAGAGACAGTCCTCAGGTACACGCGATTCAGAAGAAATCTCAGAAGTGGGCTATCAGTGTTTATGTCCATGTTGGAAAGCAGGGCATTGCAAGTTAGGTGCCAGTTCTCCAGAGCGTGAGCTCTCCACACCTGCCATGGATTTGGGTTTCTGAACGCAACACGTTTTAAACGTTCTTACAATAAACATGTTATTTAATTCAATTCAATTCAATTCAATTTTATTTATATAGCGCCAAATCACAACAAAAGTCTCCTCAAGGTGCTTTATATTGTACAGTAGATAGCACAATAATAAATACAGAGAAAAACCCAACAATCATATGACCCCCTATGAGCAAGCACTTTGGCGACAGTGGGAAGGAAAAACTCCCTTTTAACAGGAAGAAACCTCCGGCAGAACCAGGCTCAGGGGAGGGCGGGCCATCTGCTGTGACCGGTTGGGGTGAAAGAAGGAAAACAGGATAAAGACATGCTGTGGAAGAGAGACAGAGATTAATAACAGATATGATTTGATGCATAGTGAGTGAGAAAGGTGACTGGAAGGGAAAAACTCAATGCATCATGGGAATCCCCGGCAGCCTACGTCTATTGACTATGTGCACAAGAAAATGCTAACTTCCTGGTTTGAGGCCGGATGTGGGGTTGTACATTTCCGGTAGCTTTACTTTGCGGTAAAATCGCTACTGCGAAGATATACTCAAAA
>JAQSNX010011068.1:0-10101 GCA_029532605.1 Oreochromis grahami | reverse complement strand
TTTCTTCTTTTTTCTTTGGTGGGGGTCGGTCATAGCCCAGATAAAGCTCCGGGTCGGGGTGTAGCTCTGTGGGCTTTTTGTCGATAAAATGAAAGCTTAAAGCTGCCAGCCACGCTAGTTTCCGATCCTCCTTCCGCGGCATAGAGTGCAGTGCGTAGGGCGGTGGGCACGGACAGGCCTTTCTAAATTGTTGATGCTCAAGGCAAAATGTTTCTAATGCGTTTTTCAGTTTTCTTGAATTATTGTGGCAGCCGACAACAGCACACGTTGAACCCGAGCTCATCCTCGAACAGGTAAAGCCACTTATTACAGCACAAAGTAACTGATTTTGTTGCTAGCAACGACTGAACGCTGGCTCCGGCTTTGAGTAACCGGAAGTATAAAACCGGACAACGGAAGCAGTGGTCTGTCATGGCAGCCTACGTACGCTTTTACAGAAACCTGTGGATAAAAGGGTTCAAAGACAAAAAAAAAAAATACACAATTACAATTACACAATATCCCTTGTGTTTAAGAATTCATGTCTTTTACTGATGCTTTGGATGATGGTGATTGGCTTTGGGTAACACTTATTAGTTGTTAAAGTTTTTTCAGAATGAGATGTGCACCCCCCATGTTACAAATCCATTTCTTGCTTTAAACAAAGACCATGTTCATAAATAACTGAGCATGTCTTCAATTGCAGAATTCAAACAAAATTTTCAATTTAAATGGTAAATAGCCTGTATTTGTATAGCGCTTTACTAGTCCCCTAAGGACTCCAAAGTGCTTTACACATTCAGTCATTCACACACATGGGTGGATGACTGAATCGTGACTCAAGAGTTGACAGTTCGTCTTATAATTGGAAGGTTACCGGTTCGAGCCCCGGCTCCGACAGTTTCAGTCGTTGTGTCCTTGGGCAAGACACTTCACCTGTTGCCTACTGGTGGTGGCCAGAGGGCCCGGTGGTGCCAGTGTCCGGCAGCCTCGCCTCTGTCAGTGCGCCCCAGGGTGGCTGTGGCTACAATGTAGCTGCCATCACCAGTGTGTGAATTTAAATCTACTTATGCTAAATATTGACTGTGCTCTAAACCAAATCTGGCTGAGAATACATGAAATATGCAAACTGCAGCTACACTACAGGATCAGATTGTGGCTCCATAGACAATGCTTCTTTAATCAGTTTATTGATTAAAGTTTATTTTCCCCCTATATTAACAGCATGAAAAAAGAGCATATAGACATGGCTGAACAGGTTGCATAATTGGCACAGAATATCAACATCCACCTTTACGCAGCTGCCCAATGACTCTTGGCCAGTAACCTTTAATTGCTTACCCAGTCTACACAGTCACTTTTCCAGGGTCCAGGACATTTCACCAAAGTATTGCCCCCCACAGCTGTAGCAGCCACTGCAGCCCCTTAAATATCCTAATATCTCTGCCATTACAATATACAATGTGAGAAATCAAACGTAAAGCTGAAGTGAACAGTACAGCAGCGAAATGTCAAAGACCCTGGTGAAGACATGAATAAACACAAGACACTAATAATATCAATGCTAGCTTGCCAGTTAGTTTCTCTGAAACCCAGACCAACTCCAGTGTCAAAGATCTTGTAATAATACATTTGGTGAGGAAAAAGTACACATGTTATCATGATGTTTCCCACATGTTTCATTTAAAATCCACTGTGGTGCTGTCATTATTAAATTTACTAAAAGAAACAATGCTAACCTTCACAGTCTTGAAAGTGTGTGAGGGATCTTCCTTTAGAAAATGAGGTCCTCTGTCCTCTTCCTTTGTGTAGGGCTCTGGTCAAAGAAGTCAAAAAGAAAACAAAAACACTTTTTAAACAGTGTTTATGAAGCATGTAGACAGCTCCAAATTCACAGCTTTTTGATACATAATTCCATCAATATATGATTATCATTGGAGATTTTGAATCAGGCTTATCAGGACATTCAAGTAGAATATGATATCCAACCTACCACCAATATACACAGATTCTGTAAAAGTTACCACACTAAATGTCCAGTTGTGAAATATGATGACAGACTTTACTTATCAGCTTTCTTTCAATGAGTTCATCAGTTGAACTGGATAACCTAAAACTTAAACAAAGGATTAGATTTCGCAGTTGAACACTTACATCATCATTGAAGCATCTTCTGAGCCTAGTTAGCCCTCCTATGCCGCTCTTGATTTTGTACAGCTCCACGAACCTCTCCATAATGGTCAAGCACAGCAAAAAGGAACCCTTTCAGGTCAACAGATGTAAGACGGGCAAATTCTGCTTCAACCTGAGCAATAGAAGAAGAGGGGTGGGGAGTACAGGCAGAATAAAAAAAAGATTCTTTGAGACCCAAATTTAAGCAAACAGTCATCTGAGGCCCATTAGAGAAAACACAAACACACAAAAGCAAACAAACAAAAAGATGCACTTTACCTGCCGTTCAGCAAACAAGGAAGTTCAGAGAACAATAAGCTCTGTCTCGAAATCTTTTAAAGTAGAATGATTGTGAAAATGACTTATGTGATGTAAAACTTTAGTAAATGTACGATTAAAAGAACACTGAGTAAAAGGACAAGTAACAGTTTCCTTATTCCTCAGATGTTTACCTTGATGAGCAATACTGTTTTAGTCCAACTGCCTCATTAAAGTTACACAACAGGCTTTTTACATTAAAGCCAGCAAGTCCATTACATACTCCCTTTTTAGATCTGAAAAACTGTGCACATTCTGTGTATATGTAGTGGACAGCAATTTACCCAAAAGAGTGCAAAGTTTGCAAGTCCACCTCATTTAAATGACAAAGTCAGATGTGATCATCTAGACCTGTGAAAATAAATTAATGACAAACTTGCAGTTATGGATGTTATTAGAACCACAAGAACCTAAACCATCTGCTCCAAATCTGAGGTGTTTCCAGTATGACAAAATGCACAAATTATAACTTACCATTTGACTCCACTGACAAAAATAAATCCCCAGCATCAAATTTGGCTTCACAGACCTAAAATAAGTAAAATAAAAATATATGTTATAATTATATTGTTTTCGCCATTTATTCATGTTTGCTAATTTTCTGACATATAAACAATGTTAGTTTTGTTACAATACAGAGAATGCAGTTTAATTAAAAGGTAAATTATGCAAAAAAAAAAAAAAAAAAAAAAAACCTTCTGCAGTATACCATGCCAAAAATCAGTGTCTCTGATGCCAATTATTTTATCACTACAGCTCTTTTAGTATGGAAACTCACACAATCTAGTCATACTGATCACAAGAGTTCAAAAATAAGTCAAAATAGTGAGCTGTTGTTAAGCATAAAGCATTTCAGGGTAACAAATAACTGCACAATAGAATTAAAGCAAAAAATAAACACACTGGAGGACTATCTGATAAAAACTAATATAATGCTGGTTTGTAGACCATATTTTGTCTCAGTCCTCAGTGCACTCTTGCAGCTTAGCATGCAGCAGTTAATAACAACTTAAGTGATTACATAGGGGTAAACAGATGACAACAAGCATCGGAGTCCTGCCAAAAAGTTCTTTTTGAACCCAGCCAGTTATTGGAAATATTGCCAAAATGAACTTCCACCAAAATACAACAGCCTGTGAACTTGAAAGAAATTTACAAGTACAGAGACAATATGAAATAAGCTTTATTAATTAGCTGAGTTAGCTTGCTAATATCGCAACAGTGGTTGAGTGCACAACCTTAAAGCTGGCGGCACAATACTTGTGATTTGGTCAGTGCCACATTAAACCCATAAAAAAGGCCATATGTCAGTTTATTAGGTCAAGTTTGGTCATGACACACAAGCTGGACCTTGTTGGCTAAAGTTACATTAGCTAAAGCAAACATTTCGGTAAAAGAGAAAAACACACATCATGCCATAAATTCAAAACATGTTCCAACTTTTGTAGCTCTCTTTCCTTATAGTTATAACCAATGTTACTCACCTTGAAAGCATATTCCAAAGAAGACGATTAGAAAACGTCCAAGTAAAGTGAGCATGTCGTTAACCGCCAATTCCCCATGATGCACCTCGGTAGCAGTCACGTGAGGCAGTTTTGAATCCTGCTGTGCTCAACTTACCCACATTGTCAAGTTCACATAAGTTTCTGATTTAGCTGGACATGAGTTTTCAAGTTAGCTTTTTTTGGTGTAAGTTAGCTTTTTTATGTTATAACAACAACTTCAGTCATCTATCGTAAACTTATAGAATAATATGTTGAAATAACAAACAGCTAGAATTACATTTTAAGTGTAGTTAAACTTACAAACAACAACATCCAAGCTTTAATTTAAGGGCCAAGTTCATATTAATTGAAAGACAGTTTTGGGAAACACTAGTAACGCCTTATATAATAGCATAGCATCTACTAACATTTATATGTGGGATAAAGTTGAATAAAAGGCTTATTGAAAAGATCTAGCTCTTTCTATAAGTAATAGTGCAATATAACACCCTAATTAAAAGTCATGGGTCTCTCATTATAGAATGCGAAGGCCCTATGTTGAAATAAAGTGCAATTGTATCATCTTTATTATTATTATTAGGGCCCAATTGCGAAGGCCCTATTTATCTGTTCTGTTTATTAGGGCCCGAGCACCGAGAGTGCGTCTGTTTATTAGGGCCCGAGCACCGACAGTGTGAAGGCCCTATTGTATCTGCTCCGTTTCTTATTATTGTTATTATTAGGGCCCGAGCACCGAGAGTGCGAAGGCCCTATTGTATCTGCTCTGTTTCTTCTTCTTCTTCTTCTTCTTCTTCTTCTTCTTCTTATTATTATTATTATTATTATTATTTTCGGCAAATGAATCGGCCTTTTGAGGGCCTAAACATGCTCAAAAAATCATGAAATTTTGCACACGCGTCAGGTCTGGTGAAAATCTACGTATTTTAATGTCCGTAGACATGTCCAGGGAAAATTGGCTCAGTAGCGCCACCTAGAAAAATGAGAAACGTGCGCCCCCGAGATGGGTATGACCTACATGTATAAAACTCGGAACACATATCTAACGTTCGGAGACGCACAAAAAAGTCTATTATGGCCATGTCCTAAACCCAACAGGAAGTCCGCCATTTGGAAGTGAAGGTGACATTTTGGCTCTAATTTTGCCATTTCCATGCCTCGAACTTTTGCGAACTCCTCATTGGAATTTCATCGTGCAAGCTTCATATTTGGTCAGTGTCAACTACACACCTGGGCCATGTTAAATTGCGGAGCTTTTGAGTTTTCGGTATACGGTGAGGTCGTGGCGCCACGGCGAATTTCGATGACTCGCCATGAAAATCTTATTGCCTCTCGTTCTGTCATACATTGTCCGACCTTGACCAAAGTGGACACATATGATAAGGCTCCACCCCTGAACATATTTCAACTGCCATATTTGACATCAGGGACAGCGCCACCTAGTGGGAACAGGAAATGTCATGTTTTACACTTTGGGGTACAGTATTGTAATGGGTGACATCTGCAGCCTCAAATTTCTCCAAGAAAGCCTTAAGGAGTTGGTCTTGGGTTACAGAGAAAACTGTGAGTTTTCGCTGAAGGGTGTGACCCCAGCAGCATGGCGAACATTGAGGTCTCGCCATGAAGAAACAAATTAGTGTAACTCAATGAAATCCAATCTGATCAGTACCAGATTTTACAGGGATGATGTCAGACCCGCCCTGAACAGATTGATATGCCCATTGTCAGGAATACGTAGAGCGCCACCTAGTGGCACCAGGAAATGTCATGTCTTTCATTTTGTTGTACTGATTTTCACAGGTTCATCGTGGCCACCTCAAAAGCGGTGAATATCACCATCAGTCCCTCTTGATGCTTCAGTGAGAAAATTGTGACATTAAACTGAACGGCGCACCCTGGTGGCAACGCAGTTCACCATGAAAGATGAAGTGGCTTTTGAGGGGCTTGAAAAGTTTAAAAAGTCTTGAAATTTGGCGCACACCTCTAATGTGATGAGGGATTTCTTTTTATATGTTCATTTTCCTTGAACAGCGCAAAATGGCTCCACAGCGCCCCCTACAAAATTTCAAAACAACAGCCCCTGCTCTGTGTTTTATGTATGAGTTTGAAACCTGGGAAGCTTATTGGAGATATCAAGATGTAAAAAGTCTCTTGGAGCAATATCCCAAATCCAACAGGAAGTCAGCCATTTTAAAATTAATGTGTAAATTTGGCGACATTTTCCCGTCTTTTCAGGCCTCATACTTTGACGAACTCCTCCAAGGGATTTCATTAGATTTACGCGATCTCCTGTGTGTGGAATCTAAAGACCTTTGTGATGTTAAATTGCGAAGCTTTTTACGTTCAGGGAAACGGGGTGGTCATGGCGGCACGTGGAGTTTCACTCACTTGCCAAAAAGCCGTAACCTGCTGTCGCTCAAAAACACAATGTCCAATCTCTCCCAAAGGTCGCAGGCGTGATGAGACTCGAGCTCGGAAATGTTTGTTATGCCATTTGTCAGCAATGGTTAGAGCGCCACCTAGTGGGACGACTATAATAATGGTTGAATGAGATGAAATTTTAGCTGGTGGTTAAATGCATGAATTCCATCAATGTGACATCAGATCGGAAGCGCTGGTTTTAGGTGTTGGGCTTGGCTCGACGCGCCGGGGGTGCTCGGGCCCTCATATCGCTGCTTGCAGCTTTAATTATTATTATTATTATTATTATTATTATTATTATTATTATTATTATTATTATTATTATTATTATTATTATTATTATTATTATTATTATTATTATTATTATTATTTCGGCAAATGAATCGGCCTTTTGAGGGCCTAAACATGCTCAAAAACTCATGAAATTTTGCACACGCGTCAGGTCTGGTGAAAATTTACGTATTTTAATGTCCGTAGACATGTCCAGGGAAAATTGGCTCAGTAGCGCCACCTAGAAAAATGAGAAACACGAGCCCCCGAGATGGGTATGACCTACATGTATAAAACTCGGAACACATATCTAACGTTCGGAGACGCACAAAAAAGTCTATTATGGCCATGTCCTAAACCCAACAGGAAGTCCGCCATTTGGAAGTGAAGGTGACATTTTGGCTCTAATTTTGCCATTTCCATGCCTCGAACTTTTGCGAACTCCTCATTGGAATTTCATCGTGCAAGCTTCATATTTGGTCAGTGTCAACTACACACCTGGGCCATGTTAAATTGCGGAGCTTTTGAGTTTTCGGGATACGGTGAGGCCGTGGCGCCACGGCGAATTTCGATGACTCGCCATGAAAATCTTATTGCCTCTCGTTCTGTCATACATTGTCCGACCTTGACCAAAGTGGACACATATGATAAGGCTCCACCCCTGAACATATTTCAACTGCCATATTTGACATCAGGGACAGCGCCACCTAGTGGGAACAGGAAATGTCATGTTTTACACTTTGGGGTACAGTATTGTAATGGGTGACATCTGCAGCCTCAAATTTCTCCTGGAAAGCCTTAAGGAGTTGGTCTTGGGTTACAGAGAAAACTGTGAGTTTTCGCTGAAGGGTGTGACCCCAGCAGCATGGCGAACATTGAGGTCTAGCCATGAAGAAACAAATTAGTGTAACTCAATGAAATCCAATCTGATCAGTACCAGATTTTACAGGGATGATGTCAGACCCGCCCTGAACAGATTGATGTGCCCATTGTCAGGAATACACAGAGCGCCACCTAGTGGCACCAGGAAATGTCATGTCTTTCATTTTGTTGTACTGATTTTCACAGGTTCATCGTGGCCACCTGAAAAGCGGTGAATATCACCATCAGTCCCTCTTGATGCTTCAGTGAGAAAATTGTGACTTTAACCTGAACGGCGCACCCTGGTGGTAAGTTCACCATGACAATTGAAGTGGCTTTTGAGGGGCTTGAAAAGTTTGAAAAGTCTTCTAATTTGGCGCACACCTCCAATGTGATGAGGGCTATCTTATTATGTGATCATTTTCATTGATTAGCGCAAAATGGCTCCACAGCACCCCCTACAAATTTTCATAACAACAGCCCCTGCTCTGTGTTTTATCTATGAGACTGAAACCTGGTAAGCTTATGGAGGATATCAAGATGTACAAAAAAGTCTCTTGGAGCAATATCCCAAATCCAACAGGAAGTCAGCCATTTTAAAATTAATGTGTAATTTTGGCGACATTTTCCCCTCTTTTCAGGCCTCATACTTTGACGAACTCCTCCAAGGAATTTCATCAGATTGACACGATCTCCTGTGTGTGGAATCTAAAGACCTTTGTGATGTTAAATTGCGAAGCATTTTACGTTCAGGGAAACGGGGTGGTCATGGGGGCACGTGCAGTTTGAATCACTTGCCAAAAAGCTGTAATCTGCTGTCACTCAAAAACACAATGTCCAATCTCTCCCAAATGTCGCAGTTATGATGAGACTCGAGCTCGGAAATGTTTGTTATGCCATTTGTCAGTAATGGTTAGAGCGCCACCTAGTGGGATGACTATAATCATCATTGAATGAGATGAAATGTTAGCTGTTGGTTAAACACATGAATTCCATCAATGTGACATCAGATCGGACGTGCTGGTTTTAGGTGTTGGGCTTGGCTCGACGCGCCAGGGGTGCGAGGGCCCTCATAACGCTGCTTGCAGCTTTAATTTAATAAGCAATCATATTTCTCAAATATTAACAAACTGCTTTACAAGTCAGAGGTTGTACTGATGCACTATGAATGAAATTTGGTTTCTGTCGCCTATTTGCACAAAGTTTCATTTTACAAGGTTAAAAGGCAACACATGTAGAAGAGGACAAACACAAGCTAAAAGGATTTTTCACAACAAAGAAGTCCACAAGTTCCCTTTTATAGCTTGGTTATGGTGCAAAACAGTAATAAAAGATTAATTCCCTACTTATATAATGAATAATTTATAACTTTTTGAAAAGGGGTGGTTTAGAGACTTGTCCTCCTGAAATATCAAAGTTTAAAAGCAAAAATTCAGCACATTTCAGAGATTTTGCAGTACATGACTGGAGTTTTTCTCCATTATCAGTTATTCATTGTATTAAAATTTGTATTTGATTTTTCTCGCTTTCTTTGTATTAAAAGAGGAAGTGAGGCACTTACTGCGGCTGTACTGTAGGGTGGTAAGGATCTATATTTTGCTCTAATTCAACCTGCAAGCTCTCTGCTCTCATATGGTGGATGGATTCAAGGTGGATTCAAGCCCTGATGTGGCAAGGAAACCCACTGCAGCCATGGTCACATTTATGATCAGAGGCCACAGCTGTTAATCACCACTAAAACCATTAGCTACTGTATCGCAGGCAACTGATAGTCCTGTTCCATCTGTTATCTACAGACCAGGGCCGTTTAAGTTTTAAAGCTTTAGAAGATCTGATGATTACTGTCCCTGGGTGGCATGTTTCAAACTGTTCCAAAAAAATAAACTGCTGCTTCATTTCTACCTCATTGTTCATGCTTGACATGAATTACATTTCTTTAAAAATGTTTACTATCTGTTGGAGCTGTGCTTGGCTGCAATAGACAGCAGATGGCAGCAGTGATTCATTACTAAGGCAGTAAAAACTTAAGTTGGCGTAGTTACTGCCTCTGTCCATTTTTTTTTTGAAGTAGCATTAATTATGTGTGCCTATGCCAAGAGGCACACATATTACTATTCGTCGGATTTATTATTGTGTGGATGCTGGAGGCATCCACACTGTTGTTTTCCTGTTTCTCTTTAAACTTCATTGTGTGGATGCTTTAAGCATCCACACTATTGAGTTCCTGTTTCTCTTTATTCTTTATACTTTATTGTGTGGATGCTGGAGGCATCCACACTATTGAGTTCCTGTTTCTCTTTATTCTTTATTATTGTGTGGATGCTGGAGGCATCCACACTATTGAGTTCCTGTTTCTCTTTATTCTTTATTATTATTATTCTAGTTGCTTCCGTACACTTTTCGCCGTGGATCTACTTCCACAATTTTCAGCCGATTTTCACCGTTCAAATTTTAAACTATTCTGCTATTTTTGCTCTTTCCGGCTATATCTTTTGGTATTTTATACTATTATACTTTTTAAAATATTACGTTTTTTTCCTTTAATTTGTCCCATTGAAATGAATGGGAAACTTCCGCA
>JAQSNX010011020.1:0-11102 GCA_029532605.1 Oreochromis grahami | reverse complement strand
ATATACTGTTTGATTATATTTGTGGACTGCCAATTACGCTGAGTTCCTGCTGTATTGAGCCTATCCATTTCTTCATTTAGTCCAAGGTTGAGGTCGCCTCCAAGAACAAGTGTGCCATCTAAGTGTTCAGAGAGTGCACTGAAAAAACCGTGAAAGAATGAGGGATCATCAACATTTGGACCATATACACTTACAATACATAGCTTTTTATCAAGTATAGATAGTTTAATGATTAAGAATCTGCCCTCTGGATCTATAACTGTATCAAGTACTGTGAAATTAATATTTTTATGGATTAAAATTGCTACTCCCCTTTGTCTAGAATTATAACAAGCTGAGAACACATTAGGAAACTCAGGTGTTTTAAGTTCCTTCGAACCTCTAAGAGGTCTGTGGGTCTCTTGTAAAAGGACAACATCTGCCTGTAGTTTTTTGAGTTGGTTAAATATTTTTAACCTCTTTTCTCTGGAGCCAGCTCCATTTACATTCCATGAGACGAATCTTAGTGCACCCATAGATGTCTGTGTATAACTAGGGGTGTATGCTGTGTGTGTGGCTTAGACAGGTGGAGTGAATACATCACCTGTCCATAAATAAAGAGAAGGAGAGAGAGAAGAAATGTGTGGCGAGATGCTCCCTGAGTCTGACTATGTGTGTGCATATTTACTAATATGAGTACGCTTGGCTTAAGTGTGTGTATCCTATACTGTGTGCACAAATGCTATTGCAAGGGGAAGCCAGAATGTCAGGTCAAGGGTGAGATATCATCATCCCCGCACTCTGAGATTTGGTATCAAGTCCCAAGAACGACTGGTACGATGAAGGCATTGAATGTGAGAGCAGCTGACCTGAAATTGAAGACAAACTGGAAAACTGGACCCTCCGTGGCCTACTACTGACTACGGGTAACCTCCGATGTGATTGCAGCATTATGGACAATCCCTACTGTGATCATCACTGAAACCAACCAGCTGATCTCTACCAGGAGACTAGAGGCCAAGATAAAGGCAGCATGGAGGGAAGTTAGCCCACTATTGGAGCTGCAGAAAGGCGTGATGAAGAAAGGGATGCCTAAGAAGTACAGCAAGTGGTCTATCAGTTGCTAGTTGATCCTGTTCCGGAAGGTTACCACAGTAATTTTCCTGAACAGGATCGAGTAACTCTCAGAACATCCAGGACAGAGTCTCCAGTATGAAAAGTTGGACAGCACCAGGCCCTGCCATGATTCACAGCTACTGGCTAAAGAAGCTAACAGCACTGCATGAGTGTCTAACAGCACAAATAAACCAGCTGCTAATGGATGAGAGGAATTCGGAATGGCTAACTGAAGGCCAAACAAGTATCAAAGAACAGAGGTCAGTGAGTATATCAGGAAGACAGCCGCAACTGTTTAGGTTGAAAAAGAAAAAACTTGAAAAAACTTGAAAAAGAAAAGGAGCAAGAACAGCAACCATCATGGAAGGATAGGCCCCTGAAAGACATTTATCACCAGCAGACAGAAGAAGTGTCTGATATCAAGAAATCCGACCAATGGCTGAAAAAGCTGGATTCAAAAACAGAGCCACTAATCATAGCAGCAAAGAAACAAGCTCTAAGTACAAGATTGATAGAGGCCGGGGTCCCTCAATTCAGGCAAGATCTTAGGTGCAGACTGTGCATAGACACCCCTAAGACAAGTCACATAAGGCCGTAGTGATAAATGTAGCTATACCAAGTGATAGCCACATCAGGAAGAAGAAACACAAAAAGCTCGAGAAATACCAAGGGCTGAGAGATGAGCTGGAGAGGAGGGAGAATGGAGGGTGAATGCAACAGTGGTTTCCATAATATTTGGAGCACTCAGGGCAGTGACCTCCAAATTGGCTGGCTCCAGCAGATGACATCCAAGATGTCCATTAAAGTCTGGTCCAATCACCACTCTATACCAAGCTTTACAACTTCATCCACAATTTCGCATAACTGACATCCAACCCTTTGTCCGACTTAAAAAGATTTTCATCACCCAGCTTTAAACTCCTGATCCTGTCAGATGCTCTCTTCATCTCCGAAACAGTATTTACGTACTTCAAGATTTCCCCTACTACATTTTCCTTCCTATCTGCAACATAGTAGAACAGCTTGAATGCCAGATCTTGCTGTCCTTCCACCTAATTGAATGTAGATCAATTATGGCTGATGTGATGTCACTCCATCACATCAGCCAGCTCACTTCCTTTGCCAGTCGTAGTTTCTGTATTTAAAGTCTCTACTCTCACCTCCACACTCATTCTTTCTATCTTGCTGCCTCCAAATACACCTCCCCCTTCTCTTTTTCCTTTGTGTTAGCCAGGTGTAGCACAGTTTCCATCGGCACCCTGTCATAGGAGGTTGTTGTTAACCCAGGCCCTGACCCATCCAATATGGAAATGTCATTCTTGATGATTCAAATGTATATTTTGATCAAGATGTATACTCTTCCACGCGTAATGCTCCTGATTAATCAGGAGTACACAGGCATGTAGCCATAAGAAGCTTTTTATCAAAAGTATAAATGTTCTAGCAGGAGAATGAATGGCTGCCAGTGGAACTGGGTCACTTGTGTTTATTGATTCTGTGACTGCTCATAGAAGTGAATCTGAAGTGTACAGATTTACACTGGTTTAGCCAGATGCTGTAAAACCGATCAGATGGCCTTTAAAGTGCACATGGATAATGATCCATACAATCTGCAAAAGCAACCCAGGAGTTTCTTCAGGAAAATAAATGTGATATTCTTCAGGTGGGGATTTGTGGTCCATGGCTCTAGACTTCAGGCAGACATTGACCGCAAAGGAGTTTTATATTAAACAGAAGCCTTATTTTTACAGTATGTTAGCTTTTTTGATTATTTTTGTGACCCCGTAAATGGGGAACTATGTATAAAAATTGTTGTCAGAACACGAGCTACAAATCAAACATGGCACATCCAACTACCAGCAATAATGGCAGTGAGATGGGGCATTTCTATACTCACTAATTCTTTTTTGATTCTTCAGTTTAAAATTAGAGATTTAAAATGGGGACTACTGAAGGTTTTAAAAATACAGTGATAAGTACGGTATTGCTAATGTTATTTGATATTGTCCAATAGAAAACCCAAGGTGTGAATAAAGAAAAAAAATCTTGCTATGACATAAAAACAGAATATTCACTAGCTGTCTCTTGATTGTTTTCCTCTGTGGCTTCAATCCTGCCCACCATTACATCAGGATCTTACATAAGAGCTGCAATCAAACATGTCCAGAGGGACAGCAGGACAGCAACACAAACGGAAACAGTCACCAGCTCTGTTTTTACCTACACGCTCCTCCACTCTCACAGGAATGACAGGAAACCAATTAGGCCCGAATGAGCATGCAGAAAAACACTGAAAGAAATAAAGTAAAAGATCATTTATGGCCTGAGGCTGGCATTGCATGGATGGTGAAAGATTAATGCTGCCCTTCTGAAGAACTAAAGGCTCTAAAGACACAGAGAAAATGACTTTTTTTCTCCTCTGAAGCACAAGTAAAATAAAAAAGGGTCCTGAGACAGCTCCAGGCCACAGCACAAAGAAGCAGAGAATGGCCAAGGAGGAAGGAATCATAAAGAGGAAGTCAAACATATTGTAATGCCAGTGACATATTAGTGCTTTCACACTGAAACACAGTCACACAGTTTTATCTTACTGTACTCATTGTTTTATAAATCATAACAAAACATATCACAGGTCACCTAAATCTGCCCGTTGAATAACCACACTTTCTCGATGCAGTCCACACTAAGAATGGTAACAATTTAATAATAAACAATAAAAGTTTTCCAGCCAATACCTGGGTTCCATCAGGTCGCTCTTGTTTTGAACCTAATCGCCTATGAAACACTGTGATAGTGTTGAAATGTGTGCTCTTTCTTTTGATATATATAATAATAAAAAAAAAAATATTTGGGGAGATCTTGAAGGTTTTTCAAGTTTGAGGAAAGTGTTAAAGGTCACTGTGGGTTTTGCAGTCTTCTCTTCATGTCCGAACAACTTCTTGCTACTTGCTCAATTGTCACTCAACTTCCACAAATTATACATCAAAACATAGGTATTTTTGATGGCTTTCAGAAAATGTCACTATCATTGTTGTGAGATTTATAGAATTTTGGCAAATCTCCTCAGACCAACACAAAGTCTCAAAACTCTCCATAGAAAGTCAATGGAGAGTTTGTTCAAAATCACCGCTTGATTTCTGTAATGAGAGGCATATTCGAATCGTCATATCTCCTTAACGAAGCGAAGTTAAGACATAAGGCTTGTCCCGGTATATCTTCAGACACTCCTGACGCTCACAATTCAAGAATTGTTTTCTCACCTATTACCGTTCTGAAATGAGTTAGACTTGTTTGAGGGTAGGAAATTCGTCCTTCGCTCAGATTTCTTCAGATTTCAAACTCTGGAAATGAACCACTTTTTTCTCTCGTCATATCTTTTTGATGGATTTCCACAGAGACCTGAAAATTTCCATGACTGTTCACCAAAGCCTGCTGTCTCTTACGGTGAAAGAATGATATCGATACTCCAAATAGATTTAGAGTTAGAAAGCGTTGTTTGAGGGCAAGTCAAGGCAGTTTTTGCTTTGCCTCTACTCAGTTATGGTGCATTACAAGTCAAATATCTTTAATAATTCATATTTTAATGATAAATTGTCAACACTTTAAGATTCCCCCATCTCTTCTGAACAAAACGGTGTAAGAATGACCGTTCTAGCCCCTACGGTTAGGAAATTATGGCCATTTGTTTGAGGGGAGTCGTCATTATGAGAAATAGACTGCAAAAATCCTGTGTCTCTCTGTGCTGCGTGCACCTGTTTTGGCGGGAAAAAGTGCACAGGCTCTCTGATTGGTGGATTCAAATTCAGCAGCTCCCAGGCTGCTTGACTGAGCTAGAAACTTACTTCTCTCTGTGTGTGTGTGTGTGTGTGTGTGTGTGTGTGTGTGTGTGTGTGTGTGACAGAGTGAGAGAGAGAGAGAGAGAGAGAGAGAGAGAGAAAGCCTTTTTATGGGATGATCTCATTGTAAGATTTAAATTCAATATATTTAGACTGGTTGACTGAATTGGATCTTGTGTGTGTGTGTGTGTGTGTGTGTGTGTGTGTGTGTGTGTGTGTGTGTGTGAGTGTGTGTGTGTGTTATGTGATGATCTCATTGTAAGATTTAAATTCAATATATTTAGAGAGGAGTGTGTGTGTGTGTGTGTGTGTGTGTGTGTGAGAGAGAGAGAGAGAGAGAGAGAGAGAGCCTTTTTATGGGATGATCTCATTGTAAGATTTAAATTCAATATATTTAGACTGGTTGACTGAATTGGATCTTGTGTGTGTGGATGTGTGTGTGTGTGTGTGTGTGTGTGTGTGTGTGTGTGTGTGTGTGTGTGTGTGTGTGTGTGTGTGTGTGTGAGAGAGAGAGAGAGAGAGAGAGAGAGAGAGATTTGATTTTTTGATTTTTAAAAACACATTTAATCACTCAATAGTGAGCCATACAAACAGTCAACTCACATCAACACATTGCTAAACACAAGTTCAGTGTTGTTTAAAGAAAACAGACTGCCTTTATAATCCCAAAGATTTCGAAAAGCATCCAATCCGTCCATATTGAAATAATATTTATACTCTAACATCACCCTGGCTCTCGACAAACCTTTGAAGAGCTCAACACAGTCAGTATTTCGTCCCTTATCAATCTTATATTTTCTACTCAAATAAATTGCCAACTTCGCTTGGCCCAAGAAAAAATTCAGCAACCGCCCCTTTTTCTTCTTCCCTTTATCGTATGAAAACCCAAAAATAAAACACTGTTGTGTAAAACATTCTCCAAAGGATTCCCAAATACCAGTAAGTACCGAAAATAAATCAATCAACCTGAAACATTGTACAAAACAATGAAAAACAGTTTCTCTCATCGAACAAAAAGGACATGCATCTGAAGACCCAGGCTTAATGATGGACACAAAAGCATTTACCGCAATGATACCATGTAAAATCCGCCACTGTAAATCACCAGCATTCTTGGTCAATGGTGGCTTGTACAGTGACCCCCATGCAGGGCCCACATCAAAACCAACCTTAAAATGTTCCCTCCAAGGCGTATCAGTTTTACCATTTAACTTTGCTTTGTTTATTGCCTTAACACAGCTTTTATACAACACCTTCCCAGTCACTGAATCCAGTGGTGTCCAGCGGTACTTCTCCTTCTCCAAAAAAGGACCAGGGCTATCAAAGTCCGTTAGCTGTGGTCTAAAGCACAGGCCAAAGAAGCTGTCCGTTACATCAGGAATCAATAGTCCATTAGACCAGCCATTTAGAAGTCTTTTATCATCGTCTGAGAGCGCCTGCTTGAATCTCGTCAACATCAAGCTCACAAGTCGGAGAGAGCGAACCCCAAGTTTTCTTGCCAAGGACACAGCACCCTCCATTTTGGCTCCAGCAAGTTCAAGCAAAAGCCGTACCGTTGTAACTCCCCCTCTCTTCAGTAGCTCCGACATCATTGCCGCATCATCCCAGGCCGAACCCAAACGAGACCCTTTGAGAATAGGTTCCATTAAAAGCCAATGCAAAGATGTAGACTTCCCACGTCGTTCTGTTTCCATCAGCCCCCAAGCCTTTAGCACACTAACATAGAAAGGTGACAAATACTGTACCCCATACCTTGAATGATCAAAAATAAACAAGGTCTTACCAAACCCCAAATTACCAACTTTAGAAAATAAATATTCTGTGACCTGCCTCCACAAAACATTTTGATCCCCATACAAAAAACTCTGTAAAAACTGTAACCTAAAAGCTGCTTTCCGACTTTCGAGATGAATCAAACCCTGCCCTCCCTCCTCCTTTGACAGAAACAAAACGCTTTGAGGTATCCAATGAAGCCTGTCCCAAAAAAAGTTCAAAATAATAGTTTGTAATTTGGCCAAAAGGTTAGGTGGAGGTTCCAAAACCGATAAACGGTGCCACAACGATGATGCAACAAGATTATTAATAATAAGTACGCGACCCCTGTAAGACATTCGTGGTAAAAGCCAATGCCATTTTCGTAACCTACCCTCTACCAGTTCAACAAACCCTTCCCAATTTTTCATGACCTCCATATTATCCCCTAAATAAACACCCAAATATTTCAAACCAGTTTTTGTCCATTGTAGGCCATCAGGTAAACTGGGTCCTGCCCTTGTCCATTTACCCACTAACAAAGCTTTACTCTTACTCCAATTAACTTTAGAGGATGAAATTTTACCAAAACGTTCAAGAAGTTGCATTAAAGCAAGTACATCTGGCTCTCCCGTTATAGCCACAATAATATCATCCGCATATGCAGAAAGATGAAAAGGTAAAGAAATGCCATTCAGCTGTATCCCATGCAGGTTCTCCCTAATTTGACATAATAAAGGTTCAATACTCAAAGAATACAACATACCAGACAGTGCACAACCTTGTCGAACACCCCTCTTTACATTAAAGGGAGCACTTAAACCACCATTGACCTTCAAAACACTTTCAATGTCACAATAGAGGGTCTTAATCATGGCAATGAAACCAGAGGAGAAACCAAAAGCCTTCAAAACATTCCAAAGATATTGGTGCTCCACCCGATCAAAAGCCTTTTCTTGGTCGAGGGAAATCAGACCAAAGTTTAAGCCCAATAAATTAGAGACATCCAAATAATCCCGAATTAGTGCCACATTGTTTCTTATTGATCTGCCAGGAATACAATAGGATTGATCCTCGTGCACAACTTGATCAATCACTTTCCGTAGCCTGCATGCCAGTGCTTTTGAGAAAATCTTATAGTCAGCACACAAGAGGCTGACTGGCCTCCAATTCTTCATTTCATAAAGATCCCCCTTCTTGGGAAGAAGAGTGAGCACAGCTCTGCGACAGCTTAGGGGTAGCTTTCCCCTAACCACACTGTCATTAAGAACCTCCAACAAATCACCAGCCAACACAGACCAGTATGATTTATAAAATTCCACAGGCAGGCCATCTATTCCTGGCGCTTTACCATTTTCCATACCCGACAATGCATCCTGCAGTTCCTGCAGAGTCAAGGCACTCTCCAAGATGACATTGTCTTGCTCTGAGACCTCTGGCAAGTCACTGAGAAACTCACCACTCACCACGAAGTCCTCTCTAAACTCGCTGACATACAGCTTTGAAAAGTAATCAACAGCCCGTTGACGCAATGCAGTGGGTTCAGTCAACTCCTTCCCATCCTCAGATCGAATACAATGAATAAGACGATTCTGGCCATTCTTTTTCTCCAAGCTAAAGAAGAATTTCGAGGGAGCATCCATTTCAGCAAAATTCTGAAAACGTGAACGGACCAGGGCTCCCTGTGCTCTAAGCCCTAGCAGATCAGCCAAAACAGTGTTTTTAGTTTTGAGGGCCTGCAAATGGCCTCGATCTCCTGTGGACTCACTCAACCGTTGAAGATCCACTATATCAGTCTCTAATTCTTCAATAGATTTCACCATCTCTCTTGTGACATTACGTGTGTATTGAATACAGAACTGCTGAATTTTTATTTTACCAATGTCCCACCATTGCTGTAAGGAAGCAAACTGACATTTCATAGTTCTCCATTGATTCCAAAAAAAGAAAAACCCTTTTCTAAAACACCCATCATTCAGCAAAACCGTATTAAAATGCCAGTACGCACTCTTAGGTCTTAGTCTATTTATAAACACACTAGCTTCAACCATGCTATGATCAGAAAAACCCACCGGACACATGTCGCAAGAATTGAAAATTTGCAAATGATGACGAAAACAATAAAACCTATCTAATCGTGCCAAAGAAATAAAATTTTCCTTACAATGAGCCCACGAAAAAGTCGTGTTTCACCATGCTTAGAACGCCACACATCAACTAAGTTATAGGTCTCGACAATGCGTTTCAATATCCTCCTTGAATGCATATGTGGCTCCAAGTGATTCCTATCCAGATCATCAATAGTACAATTAAAATCACCTCCTAAAAACAAATAATCAGTCGATGTGCAACTTAACAGCGTACTCGTTAACTTGTCAAAAAAAACACAGCGATCATGTGGAGACACTGGAGCATACACATTTAATAATGTTAACTTTAAATTTTCATATGTGACAATGACCTTTAACAACCTCCCAGGTACAATATCATCTACATCAATAGAAGCTGGAAGGAAGGTCTTTGAAAAGAGAATAGCAACTCCAGAACTCAGTGAAGTGTTATGACTCAAAACAATAGTACCATCCCATTCTTTCTTCCAGTCAACTTCGATATCAAAACTACTATGAGTTTCTTGAGCAAACGCTATATCAATGCATTTAGATTTTAAAAGGTCAAAATACATCGCCCTTTTTTTCATATCTCTTGCACCATTAAGGTTCAAGGATGAGATTTTAAAGCTACTCATAGCCACACAGAAAAAGATCCCTGAAAAAACAAGAATACAGCATCTTATCTGCTGTTTTTCCCCTGTCATATATAACATCAAACTCTGGCTCTAATTTTCTGCATCAGTTTTCGCAGTCTATACACTTCAGTGTCCCTCAAACCATCAGGGGTCCTTTGTCGTATCAACCATTTAGCTGAATCAAGAAACAACTCTCTATCAGGGAAAAAATCCTGTACAACCACATCTCGCTTCCCTTTGGTTACTTCCAAAAAACTCCTAATTTGTTCTAAACTGTACCCATTACTTCTCTGACCATCAGGAATAGAAGAGTCAGATGACTCTCTATCACTATCAGAATCGGATAAAACATCCGACTCACTCTCTCTTCCACCCTTTTCTTTCGCCTGCATCTTTTTTGGCTTTGCACCTTTAAAGTCCTTAGGTTTCCTTTTTGAATGTGGAATCTTAAAAACATTTTCATCATCCCTACACAAATTCCCATCACTGCGGACCATTCCATCCACATCCATTTCCTGTTGCACTCCTACTGACGTAGGTGTCTGGCCAAACTCCTCACACACTTCAGCAGAAGTAGCGGCAACCTCATTGGTATCATGACTGCCAATAGTCTCACATCCTGAAACTCCGCCCGCCTTTCCATCTCCGACATCGAAAGCTGGGGCTCCGTCCCGTGCGCCACTGGCAGCAACACCTTTGTCCCCCGTACCCGCCGAAGTCCCCTCCCCTGCATCGTCAGAGACCTGCACAGTTTCAGCCTCATTATGCACCTTCTCAGGGCAGTTACGAACCGAATGCCCTTCCTGATGGCACCCAAAACATCTCATGTTTTCCGTCGTTGCAAAAATTGTGTAGTCAAACCCGTCAACCTTAAATTTCATCACGATGTTCAGCTCCTCATTCTCATTGTTAGGAATCATATACACCCGTCGGCGAAATGAAACAACATGCCGTAACTTTGCAGATTTACACCCAGAAGGGAGCATAACCATAGCTGACACAATCTGACCATGACGTGACAACTCTTTCAGCAAAATATCATCACTGATGAAAGGCGGCAAATTAGACAGAATGATTTTCTTCGCCGGGTTCATTAGAGGAAAGACCGTGGTATACGTACTTCTCAAAACAACTCCCTTCTCAACTACGCTATTCACTTTGTCAACAGAATCCAGAAACATAACAACCGCATTATTCATCCTAGAAGCTGCCTTTATACTTTCATACCCAACAACCACCCCTACAGCCAGACCACACTCCTCTACAGAAAAATCAGTACCAACCGGTATTTTAATACCATGCCGCCGGGAGAGGCTCCGAAAGCCCTCCGTCGCATGATTTCTTCCGGCCATCGCACCGAGCTAAGAGCTCAGCGCTGCCGAAAAGAACACCAAACAAAAACCAAGTGAAAAAGAATTTTGCAACAGGACGAAAAAGTGAATTACCACTGTGAAAAAAGCAAAGTTCAAACACTCACACTCGTTCTCCGTCCCCCACCTGCACCAGACGCTCACACATGCGCACCTGACAGAGAGAGAGAGAGAGAGAGAGAGAGAGAGAGAAGCCTTTTTATGGGATGATCTCATTGTAAGATTCAAATTCAATATATTTAGACTGGTTGACTGAATTGGATCTTGTGTGTGTGTGTGTGTGTGTGTGTGTGTGTGTGTGTG
>JAQSNX010010982.1:0-11509 GCA_029532605.1 Oreochromis grahami | reverse complement strand
ACCGGGGATCGCGCGCGCGCGCGCGCGCGCGCGCAAGGCGATATATATATATATATATACTATATATATAGAGTAGTTTCCTTTATGCATCATTTCATTATATTCAATCACATATTTGACCGGCCGATCGACGATCGCCAGCGCGCGCGCGCGCGCGCGCGCAAGGCAAGGCCGCAGATATGACAGAGAGAGAGAGAGAGATATTTATACTTCATGCATTTACCCACGCAGATTTCACCACGCATTTGAGACCGGTCGATCGACGACGTGCGTGTGCGCGTGTGTGTGTGTGTGTGTGAGAGAGAGAGAGAGAGACAGAGAAATATATATAAGAGAGATGCGCCTCATACATTATTTCATTGCACATTCACCACGTATCGAGATCGTCGATCGACGGACGCGCGCGCGCTGCGCGTGCGCGCAGGTGCGCATGACAGAGAGAGAGAGTGTTTGCTGTTCCCCATGACCATCCTCATCAATATTCACCCACCAGATTCATATCGGGCCGATCGACGATCGCGCGCGCGATACATACATATATATATATCATATATATACGTTTCGCGCATCATTTCGACGCACCACCGACACATTTGCATCGGCCGATCGACCGATCGCGCGCGCGCGCGCGCGCGCGCGCGCGTTATATATACACGGCATAGCCATATATATATATACGCCCCTCACATCGGCCTCATCGTACATTCTGCACTCGACATATTTATCGTCGTGACGAATGATTCTCGGTGCGTGCGTGCGTGTGTGTGTGTGTGCGGTGTGTGCGTGCGTGCGGTGCGGCGGTGCGTGCAGGTGTGTAAAAGAGAGAGAGAGACAGAGAAATTATATATATACATGTTTTTGATGATTTACTCACGCATTTCACCACGCATGATTGGCTGATCGACGACGCGCAAGCCATGCGTGCGCGTGCAGATGCGACAGAGAGAGAGAGAGAGAGAGCGAGAGCCTTTGGCGATGACTTCACGAGACGACGACGGCTTATCGGCCGACGCATCGTGACGTGCTACTATATATATATATATATATATATATATATATATATATATAATTTCATGCATTGATCTATCTAAGACTAATTCAACATATTTCAGATCATCGATCTTAATCGACCAAGCTACGGTTTACACATATATATATATATATATATATATATATATATATATAATTTTCATGACATTGACGCAAGACTAAATCAATATACCCAGATCGGCCGATCGACCAGACGCGCGCGCGCGATATACTGGTATATATAGTACATATATGATTTGCGCAGATGCGCCTCCATTTTAATTTTTTGATTCTGACGAATTGACATATTTGAGATCGGCCTTATCAACCGTCTTTCTTCTTCTTCTTTTCTTCACGCGACATGAGTTATTATTATTATTACATATATACATTCTTCGATGACTATCTCCTGACGCGATCTTTGATAAACTGACGATATCATATTCCACGATCGACGATCGCTGGCGCGCGCGCAAGCGCGCAGCGCGATTACGATATATATATTATATATTACATGGTTTATTATTATTGCTGCATACAGACGTTTCGATGATCATCTCCTTATCGCGATTCAACTCGGATTATGCGATTTCCAGATCGGTCGATCGACTGATCGCGGCGTGCGTGCGGCAGGCGCGGCGCGTGCGCGGGCGCAAAGGCCGGAGGAGAGAGGACAGAGAGTTTTAGAGAGAGAGAGAGATGTTCTCATGATCATTCACGGAGCCTCACCGACGATATCAGACCGGTCGACACTGACGCGCGCATGGTTTCATTATCTCGGCGGATGGCACTGACACGACATACCGGTGATTTCGCGACGCGTGACCGAGGGGTCTCACGGTCGAGTTACCACCAAAATGCGGCTCAGCGTCAGGCCACACCAGGTTGGCTAACAGTTTGCGCGGCGGTCAGGCCAGCAATTACCGATAGCCAGGCCAGTGATACCAGAAATTCATTGATCGACGATGCCCCACATAGCAACAGCCTGCGCGCGCGCGCGCGCGCGCGCGCGCGCGCGCGCGCGCGCGCGCGCGCGCGATATCATATCTATATATATACATGCTCCCTCATACATTGATCTCACGGTACATTCGGCACTGACGCGGTCAGACCGGTCGATCGACGATCGCGCGCTCGCGCGCGCGCGCGCGCGGGCAAGGCGATGACAGAGAGAGAGAGAGAGAGCTTGTTTCACGATGATTTCACAGCATATTCAACACGCACGACCGGCCGATCGACCGACTCTTTACGCCGCGCGCGCGCGCGCGCGCGCGCGCGCGCGCGACAGATATATATATATATATATATATATATATACTTCATGCATTTGACTTCACGCGACTAATCGACATACCAGACCATCGACTGAATCGACCCCGCGCGCGCGCGCGCGCGCGCGCGCGCGCGAGACATTGGTATATTATATATTTGATGTTTCTTTGATGCATTTACCCCGATTGCACATTCACTGACATATTTGCGATCGGCCGACTGACCATTCCCGCGCGCGCGCGCGCGCGCGCGCGCGCGCGCGCGCGCGCGCGCGCGCGCGCGCGCGAGAGATTATCGATATATATATATATGCTCTCATGCATCATTTCGATCGTGGCGATCAAAATCAATGGCGCCTGCACGACGCGATCGACTGATCGCAGGTGTGGCTTATGGTGTGTGTGTGTGTGTGTGTGTATGACAGAGAGAGAGAGAGAGAGCGTGAGAGCGCCTTCTTTGATGATGATTCACGTACATTCAACACATTTAGATCGGCTGATCGACTGACGTGTGTGTGGTGTGTGTGGTGTGCGTGTGTGGCAGGCAGGTGAGAGAGAGAGAGAGACAGAGAGCTGAGAGAGGAGAGAGAGATAAGCCTCTGGCGGGCGATTGACTCACGTGAGATTCAAATTGACATACCTTAGATCGTGGTGTCGATCACTGACCTGGTGCATGGCAGAAAAAAAGAGATATATATATATTATATAGTTTATAGAGAGAGAGAGAGATACTTATGATCATTCATCGTACATTCAAAATTGAATGAGATTTAATGACTGACTGATTTCAGGTGCAGGTGTGTGCAGTGTGTGTGCAAGGTATGAGGAGAGAGAGAGAGACAGAGAGCTGAGAGAGAGAGAGATAAGCTCTCATATTTATCTCTACTGCAGATTCACCACTCTATTTGAGATCGGCTGATCGAATGGACGTGCGTGCTCATGCATGATACATATATGATATATATATACATGTTGTTTCATTTTTACCTCATTCCCACGCATTCACCACCACCCAGACGGCCGACACGACGCGCGCGCGCGATATATATATATATATATATGTTATATATATATATACGTTTCTGATGACCACTCACGCACTAAACACATACCTGCATCGGCCGACGACGATCGCCGCGCGCGCGGCATATATATACTTGTTTATATATATAGATGTTTCTCTTGATGCATCACTTCACGCATTCAAATTTCACATATTTTAGACCGGTCGATCGACCGACCCCGCGCGCGCGCGCGCGCGCGCGCGCGCGCGTTAAGCAAGCGCGCGCGCGCGCGCGCGCGATATATATGCGCATGCTGTTCGCTATATGGCATGCTCCCCACACACTGATCATCGCGATGATTCACTGACGCATTTGATCGGCCGATCGACCGATCGCGCGCGCGCGCGCGAAGAGCGCGAGAGCGCGCGCGCGCATGCGACATATGATATACACATACATGTTTCATGTTCTGACGACATCTCATCGCGACATTCACCCACCATTCAGATCAACGATCGACCGACCGCCGCGCGCGCGCGCGCGCGCGCGCGCGCGCGCGCGCGCGCGCATTTGCGCGCGCGCGCGCGACATATATATATATATATATATATATATATATATATATCACGACGATCGATCGCGACATCAAAATCGACACATTTGCATCGGCCGATTACCGGGAGAGCGCGCGACGACGACCTGCGCGCGCGCGCGCGGCCGCGCGCGCATGCGCGCGCGCGCGAGAGAGAGAGAGAGAGAGAGAGAGAGAGAGAGAGAGAGAGAGAGAGGTTTTCTGATGATATTTCACGTATTATTCAAATTTCGGACATATTTGATCGTCATCGACCGACGCGCGCGCGTGTAAAAAAGATATATATCATATATATATATATATATATACTTATACGTTTCGATGCATCATCTCAAGATTTAATTGATATATTTAGACCGCACGACGACGACGCGCGCGGTCGATCGCACGACGCGCGCGCGCGCGCGCGCGCGACAGAGACTTCATGATGATTTCTGAGAGATTCACTGATATTTCAGACATTCCGATCGACCGATTTAGCGCGCGCGCGCGCGCGCGCGCGCGCGCGAGATATATATACGCATATATATATACGCCTCATGCATCACTTCACGCGATTTTCAATGACATATTTGACCGGCCGATCGACCAGATTTCGCGCGCGCGCGCGCGCGCGCGCGCGGCACATAACACTTCATTTACATTCACACCACCCATCTAGATCGGCCGACGACTGACTGCGTGCCGTGCAAGATGACATATATATATATATATATATACATTTGTTTCTCATGTGACATTTTTACCCACGCATTCACCACGCATTTAGATCGGCTGATTGACTGACGCATGCGTGTGTAAAAGATAGAGAGAGAGAGAGAGAGAGAGAGAGAGAGAGAGAGAGAGCATTTCATGCATTTGACTTACGGGTGAGATTCAACTCATTATATCAGACGGCCGATCGACTGATCAAGACATATATATATATATATATATATATATATATATATATATATATATATATATACTTTCAGATATTTCATCACAGACTAAAATTGATTAGATATCTGAGACGCACGACGACGATCTATATACATATATATAAAGATATATATATATATATATGTTTCTCATGCATTTCATCTCATCGCACATTCAAATTTATCATGACTGACACGACGATCGCAAGACAGGAGATATATATATATATATATAATTTATGACGACCACGCACATTTTACTGACGATATTTAGATCGGTCACCGACCGATCGCGCGCGCGCGCGATAGAGAGAGAGAGAGAGAGAGAGCGAGAGAGAGAGAGATAGTTTTATGATCATTTTACGTGACGATTCAAACATTATATTTAGACTGGCCGATTGACGACGCGGTGCGTGCGTGCGTGGTGCAGAGGAGAGAGATGAGAGCGAGAGAGAGAGAGAGAGTGAAGTTTCTATGATCATTCACGTATATTCAATTACATATTTCAGACGGCCGACGATCGATTCGCGCGTGGCAGCAAGGTGCAGGCGCGCGGCGCAAGGCGGCGGCGGCAAAGCGGCGGCGGCAGGCAGCAGGCAGGCAAGATGGTTCCATTCATCGGCGCACGACCGACATTGACATATCGGCGTGACGCACGCGACCTCGACGCACCACGCCGAGTTGATCGCCATCAGGCCGCGGCTGATGCCAGCCACAATTAGCCATACAGTTTATGGAAAACAGCCAAATATCATTTGACGCGGCTGCGCTTGCTGAACAGGTGCGCCATTGACTGCCCGACGGATGCCCTCATTTGAGATACAAATACGCTGCGCGCGTGCGTGCGGGGTGCGGCGCGCGTTATATAGAGCACAGATATCATATATACATACTTCACGCATCACTCGTCCGCATATCAACTGATATTTGAGATCACCGATCGACTGGGATCGCTTGCGCGTGCGGTGCGATAGAGAGAGAAGAGAGAGAGAGAGAGAGAGAGAGAGAGAGATAGTGCGCCTCATGAGTTTGCGCCTTTACAGATTTTACCCACGACGATCGGCCGACGACCGACGCGCGTGCGTGCGCGTGCGTGCGCGCGATTATATATATATATATACATATATATATATATATATATATACTTCGATGACACCACGCGATTCACCGACATACTTAGACGGCCGACGACCGACGCGCGCGCGCGCGCGCGCGCGAGACAGAGAGAAGAGAGAGAGAGATATAGGTTTCTCGATGCATTTATTTCACGCATGATTTACCATATTTGCGATCGGCCGATCGAATGACATATATATATATATATATATATATACTCATGACATCTCTCATCGTACATTCACCTCGGACATACCAGACCGGTCGTGATCGACCGATTCTGCGCGTGCGGTGCGGTGGTGGCGGTGGCGCAAGGTGCGGTGCGGCGGTGCAAAAGGTGGCGGTATGCGGTGGCGGCAGAGAGACAGAGATTTGATATATACATATATTTATGTTCCTCACGACGACTGACTGCGACATTCCACCTCGACACGGCTCAGATCGGTCGATCACTGACCGGCGCGCGCGCGCGCGTGCGCGCGATATATACACGTATTGTTTTACATATATGCATGCTCCCCATGATTTATCTCATCGGTACATTCAACTCGATACAGCTCAGACTGGCCGATCGACCGGGACTTCGCGCGCGCGCGCGCGCGCGCGCGCGCGCGCGCGCGCGCGCGCGAGAGACATACGCAAGCACTATATATATATACGTGCCCTCATGATGATTCTCACGCATGATCACTGATTTATTGAGATTGTTTGATTTAATGACGTGTGCAGCCAGTGTGTGTGTGTGTGCAGGTGTGTATAAGATAGAGAGAGAGAGAGAGAGAGAGAAATGAGAAATGAGAGCTTTGATGATGACCACGTAAGATCAACACGTATTTATCGGTCGATCGACTCGACCTCGGTGCGTGTGCGTGTGTGTTAAGATATATATATACAGAGAAAGAGAGAGAGAGAGAAATATATTTCTCATGATTATTCACGTACATCTAATTCTGACATATTTGAGATCGGCCGATCGACCAGACCTCGCGCGCGCGCGCGCGCGCGCGCGCGCGCGCGCGCGCGCGCGCGCGCGCGTGATATATATATCGCATATCTGCGTTATTGCTACACGCCTTCGCGACCGTTCACGCGACATTCAATCGATTACCCAGACACGACCGACGACCTCGCGCGCGCGCGCGCGCGCGCGCGCGCTTCTGGATACATACTGCTCACATACATATATAATAGTTCCCCATACATTTCCATCTCACGCGACATTCACCATCACACGACCGGCCGATCGACCGTGACTGGCGCGCGCGCGCGCGCGCGCGCGCGCGCGCGCGATATATATATACTTGAGAGAGATTTATGTTCCTTGATGCGACGACTCATTGCGACATCTAAATTGACATATTTGCGATCGGCCGATCGACGATTTCGCGCGCGCGCGCGTGCGTGCGCGCGATATGAGAGAGAAGAGACGAGAGAGAGAGAGAGATAGGTTTCTTTATGACATCATTGCAGATTTAACTCGATTACGGTTTGCATCGGCCGACGAATGATTCTCGCGCGCGCGCGCGCGCGCAAGGCAGGCGGCAAAGTATATATATATATATATATATCTATATATATATATATACGTTTCCTCATTGATGATCGATTCATCGCACATCTTTCACCGCGACGAGACGGTCGATTTATCGACGCGGCGCGTTTGCGTGCGGTGTGCGGCGGCGGTGTGCAGTGTAAAAGGCGCGCAAGGCGGCGCGCGATGATTATATATATATATATGGTTTATGTTTTTATGATTCCACAGCATCTACCACTATCATCGGCCGATTTATCGATCTCGCGCGCGCGCGCGGTGCGCGACAGAGATATATTATATATATATATATATATATATATATATATATATATATTTCATGATGATCTCACGTACATTCAATCGACATATTTCACGATCGGCCGACGACCGACGCGCGCGCGCGCGGCGGCAAAGTCGCGCGCGCGCGCGCGGCGCGCGGCGCGCGATATATATCATATACCCATATACATACTTCGCGATCACCGACGCGGGCGATTCAAACCCTCACATATTTGAGATCGATCGACGACCTCGCGCGCGCGCGCGCGCGCGCGCGCGCGAGAGAGAGAGATATTGCTCGCAGGCAGGCTGCGCCTCATGCATTTCACCGCGATTCACCACGACGACGGCCGATCGACCGATCGCCGCGCGCGTTTCGCGGCAGGTGCCATTATCATATATATATATATGATATAGCTCATGAGCCTTTGATGGCGACTCATCGCACATTCTCAATTACGCATGATCGGCCGATCGACCGATTTCGCGCGCGCGCGATAGAGAGAGACAGAGAGAGAGAGAGAGAGAGAGAGAGAGAGAGAGAGAGATTGATGCATTGATTTCATTGCAAGATCACCATTACATTTAGATCGGCTGACTGACCGGGACGCGCGCGCGCGCGCGATGGGCCATTCTCGGCGACGCGACCGACATTTATTACACGGCGATGCCATCATCGATCGCCCACGGCCGAGGCGACCACCGGCACGCGCTTCATGCGCCTGCGCCGCCAATTAGGCTTGGCGGCCAGCTTCAGTGCTGGCGTCAGCCGACATCTCATTTCGACGCTGAGGTTGCGCGAGCGCTGAGAGCTCATTATCGACGATGCCTCTGACGAGACAACACGCCTGCGCGCGCGCGGGGCGCGCGCGCGCGCGCGCGCGCGCGAGGAGAGACATTTCGAGAGAGAGAGAGACAGCCTCATGCATCACCATCGCGATATCGACTGATATCGATCGGCCGACTGACGATTTCGCGCGCGCGCGCGCGCGCGTGACGGCTTACTATTCAGCGACGCTAATCGACATTTACATATCGGGCGTAAAGATTTTTCGCACGCCGCATTCTCGATTTTGCCCACGGGCCGAGAGTTACCACACCAATGCGGCCTTTAGCGCTCAGTGGCCACATTACGTCAGCTTGATGGAGGTCAGGCCGAAACATCTACCGATTCGCCAAATGAAAAAGAGCGCCGAGAAATATGTTTGACGACGCCTCACTATACGCGCGCGAGTCGCGCGCGCGCGCGCGCGCGCGCGCGCGCGCGCGCGGAGAGAGACACAGAGAAACAGAGAGACAGCCTTTCATACATTTGACTGATTGCACATTCACCACGCACGACTGGCCGATCGACCGATCGCCGCGCGCGCTTGGCGCGCGCGCGCGCGCGCGCGCGCGCAGGCAGTGGCAGTATAGTGGCAAAAGAGACAGAGAGAGAGAGAGAGAGAGTTTGAGAGCTTTCTTTGAGGATGATTCTGATTGCGGATATTCACCGACGGTATTTAGATCGGTGATCGACCGATCGCGCGCGCAAGGCAGCGTGATATATATACACAGCATATAAGAGAGATAAGTTTCATACTTCATCTCACGCGACCACCACTATTTTGATCACGACGACGACGCGCGCTCGCGCGCAGACAGAGAGAGAGAGAGAGATTCAGTCTTCATGATGACCACGTATACTCAATTGACGGTTTATCGCCGATTGATCGACGCGCGTGTGTGGTGTGGTGGTGCGTGAGCAGAGAGAGAGAGAGAGAGAGAGAGAGAGATTTATGATGACCACGCAGACATTCAAATTGACATATCGAGATCGGCCGATCGACCGACGCGCGTGTGTGCGTGCGGCAGGTGCGTAAAGGTGTGCGTGATAGTGAGAGAGAGAAGAGAGAGAAAGAGAGAGAGAGAGAGAGAGAGAAAAGCCTCGATGATGATTCGACGCGACATCTAAATTACCTATCAGATCGGCCGACGACCGACGCGCGCGCGCAAAGATATATACGTTATTTCATATATATATACATGCTTCCTTTACGTGACGACTTCATTGAGATTTCACCACGCATGACTGGCTCGATCAATGCACGCGCGCGCGCTCGCGCGCGCATGACATATATATATATACCCATATTTCATTTATCACCACGCACATTCACCCACCATCTGCGATCTTTGCCCACCCACTGACGCGCGATATATATACACGCGATATTTTATATACGCTCCCCATACATTTGATCTCTCATTTCGCGACATCAAACGACATATTTGAGATCGGCCGATCGACCAGACTGGCGCGCGCGCGCGCGAGGAGAGAGAGACAGAGAAAACATATATATATGTTTCATGCATCATTCATTGCGATTTGAATCGATTATTTAGATCGGTCATCGACGACTGCGCGCGCGCGCAAAAAAAGATATATATATATATTTAGAAATATATATATATATTTTGCCGATGGATATCGATCTACGACATCTACCTGACGCACGATCGGCCGATCGACTGGGGATCGCGCGCGCGCTTGCGCGCGCGCGCGCGCGCGCGCGCGCGCGCGCGCGCGCGATGACATATATATATATATATATATTTTACTCCCTTTACGCATTTATCTCCACGCGATTCACTGACGCATTTAGACCGGCCGATCGACCAGACCTGGCGCGCGCGCGCGCGACAGAGAGACATTGAGAGAGAGAGGAGAGAGAGAGAGACTTTATGTGACGATCTTCACTGTTGGAGATTCAACTGACATATTTTTAGACTCGGCCGATCGAATTTCGATCGCGCGCGCGCGCGCGCGCGCGCGCGCGCGCGCGCGGGCGCGCGCGCGCGCGCGCGCGCGCGCGCGATGAGAGAGAGACAGAGTACCTATATATATATACTCTTCATGCATCATCTCACAGATACCTCAATCGACATATTTGCATCGGCCGATCGACCGACCTGCGCGCGCGCGCGCGCGCGCGCGCGGCAGAGATAGAGACAGAGAGCGAGATATATACATAAATTTCTGGCGACATTTTTATCTCACCGCACATTCACCACGATGACTGGCCGACGACGATCGCGTGTGCGCTTGCGTGTGTGCGCGTGTGCAGCGAGATGAGAGAGAGAGAGTATATATTGTTTCCTTTATGCATTTACCACGCACATCTTCACCACGCACGACCGGCCGATCGATCGATCGGCGCGCGTGCGCGCGCGCGCGCGCGGCGCGGCGGTGCGGTGCGGCGGCGGCGGCGCAAAAAGGCGGCGGCGGTGCGCGTTGAGAGGAGAGGAGAGCGCATGATCGCATATGGCGCGCGTTCTTTACGATACTTGACTTCACGCTGATACCTTCAACACGCACGACTGGCCGATCGACCTGGGATCGCGCGCGCGTTTGCGCGCGCGCGCGCGCGCGCGCGCGCGCGCGCATTATATATATATATATATATATATATAGTCGTTACGACGACCACGCGGATCGAAATTTGATACATTTGCGACCGGCCGATCGCACAGTGACCGCGCGCGCGCGCGCGCGACGACAAGAGAGAGATATATTATATATATATAGCCCCACGCATTTACCTCACGTACATTTTAACACTATTTAGACCGGCCGATCGACCGACGCGCGCGCGCGCGCGCGCGCGCGCGCGCGCGCGCGCGACAGAGAGAGAGAGAGAGAGGAGAGATATAGCCTTCATGATGACCACGCAAGATTTGCACCACGCATTTAGACCGGCCGACTGGGACCGGGGACGCGCGCG
>JAQSNX010010903.1:2500-13130 GCA_029532605.1 Oreochromis grahami | reverse complement strand
CAAACAGGTGCAGCCAATTTAGCTGACCTAATATACCAAGCCCAGACTTTTAACACCCCCTGTACACTTTGCTCTCTGTGTATGTGTTATCAATATCTCCCATGTTAAAGTTTACTCCTCCATAATAGTATTTTCTAAATCATAGTATTTGTGCCAAATCATAGTATTTATAGCAAATCATAGTATTTGTGCCCAAACATAGTATTTCTGCCAAATTGTAGTTTTCCCTTTCAAAATCATAGTATCACTTTTTTGGAGTATTGAGCAAAATCGTATATTTGTGCAAAAAATATATGTTTTTAATCACAGTATATGTGTTATGTTATTGTACTACTACTAAGGCATAGTATTTCTGCCAATTCGTAGTATTTGTACTAAATCATGGTACTTGTGCAAATCATACTTTTTTTTGCAAATCATGTTTAAACCAAAAACATGTATTTGTACGAAATCATATTATTTCAATCAAATCTCAGTATTTGGGCTGAAACCCAATATTAAATCATGTATTTGTACTGAACAACACTACATAGGGGGGGGTGGAGGGGGGTTTTGGAGTCTTCCTACCCCCCCGTTCTCTGGGCCTGCTGGAGGGGGGGGGGCTGGAGGGGGGGATTGGGCCCGTCCGTGGGGTCGGGAATGGGGGCCTCCCTGCTGCTGCGGAGTGGGGGGCAGTCTGTTTTCCCCCCACCGCGGGAAAAAGGGTCCCACCTGGGTCTGGGCGCATTTTCCCCCTCCAGGGGGAAACTGGACCTGACCTAACCTAGCCCGGGGCCTAGAGTCGCTTGGGGAGTGTGATTGTGTGTACAGTGTCTCTCTATGTCTGTCTCCACGTTGGGTGAGTGTTGGGCATGAGGGGGGGAATGGATGTTTGTATCTGTGTGTGCCTGTATGTCTGTGTCTATATGTAGGTTGGGTTAGACGCCACCTCTCTGGGGACATCTCAGGCCCTCCAAGGTTTGGAGGCCCCTCTCCCCCCCCACTTCCCCCCCGGGGGCAGACGCCCCCAGACATCGGGGGTGGTGGTTCTTTGTGTCCGGGGGGGGCGCCCCGGGGACCCCCCCGGCTCACTCCTTGGCGGCTGCTTTGGGGGGATGGAGCCTGGGGGTCGCTTTGGGGCCACTCGGGGGTGGGGTGCCCCCGGCCCCGGGGGTCGGTCACTCAGGCACAGCCGGGTGCCCGGGGGAGCTCGGGCACGTCACTGCAACCCCCCCCGGCTTCTGCTCCGCGGGTGCTGGGTGACCCCCCATCTGGGACTCTCCTCAGCTCTTTCTGGGATAGTGACCCGGGTGCCCCTCTGTTGGTCTTCCTTGGTCTCTTGTGTTTTGGGGGGCCCCTGGATCTGGAGTTTGATCTCCTCCATACCTGCTTCATGCCCTGGAGGTCGGGGCAGTGGCCCCCCACACCCCCTCACAGATCATTACATGAAGGAACCTTTTAAAAAAAGCGCGTTATGTCACAGGTGTACACCGGGTATCGCACACACAAACTACCCTTTTGGGCTCCTACCTCAAAGCACACTGTGTGCTGTCGATCTAGTGCTGCACCATAATGTTTAATATTTAGTATTTACTGTCATATTCCCATATATCATTGTGATCTTGTTTATTTCCCCGTCTTCTTCTGCTTCTTTTTTTTTTCTTTCTCAACAGGTGATCCAGGTGATCGATATGTATTTTTTGTCTGCTTATTCTGTTGGTTTTTTTTTTTTGCCCCTTTTTTCCCCTCCCTCTTCTAGGTTTTTTTTTTTTTTTCCCTCTTTCTTTTCCCCTTTTTTTTCCACCAGTCAAGTCTGTCCCGATTCAGCAAGTGAAAATAAAATCAATAAAAGGTGAATCAGATGGCCCTTCGGCAAGGCTATGGTCCATTTTGGGAAAGTTGGGTGGGCATCTTAAAAAAATGAAATAAATGTGATCTCATTTTGAAAATATCAAACTTTCCATTCAAAAAAAAGGAGTCAACAGGGTCTCCAACGCCACTGCCAAGATGTCATCTTGCCACCAAATTTCGGGCGATACGAGCTGCAACGTCACTGGAGCGCCCAAGCACTCAGAGCAGGCTGCCAAGGTAGAAAGGCTGAAGATCCACCACTGAACAAGAGCACACAAGTGCAGTTGTCAAGACTGGCCAAGAATATTCTCAATACTCATTTTTGAGGTTTTACGGACTGATGAATAGCTCATTCGGCCACACATAGTTGCGGTGGAGTAAGGCACAGAGCTCAAACATCAGATCGCAGGCAAGGTGGAGGTGGAGATATGGTTTGGTGGTATCATTGCGGTTCAGATCAGGTGAACAAGGAGGCCATGTCATTAGTTTTTCTTCTTTTATACCCTTTCTTGCCAGCCACGCTGTGGAGTACTTGGACGCGTGTGATGGAGCATTGTCCTGCATGAAAATCATGTTTTTCTTGAAGGATGCAGACTTCTTCCTGTACCACTGCTTGAAGAAGGTGTCTTCCAGAAACTGGCAGTAGGACTGGGAGTTGAGCTTGACTCCATCCTCAACCCGAAAAGGCCCCACAAGCTCATCTTTGATGATACCAGCCCAAACCAGTACTCCACCTCCACCTTGCTGGCATCTGAGTGGGACTGGAGCTCTCTGCCCTTTACCAATCCAGCCACGGGCCCATCCATCTGGCCCATCAAGACTCACTCTCATTTCATCAGTCCATAAAACCTTAGAAAAATCAGTCTTGAGATATTTCTTGGCCCAGTCTTGACGTTTCAGCTTGTGTGTCTTGTTCAGTGGTGGTCGTCTTTCAGCCTTTCTTACCTTGGCCATGTCTCTGAGTATTGCACACCTTGTGCTTTTGGGCACTCCAGTGATGTTGCAGCTCTGAAATATGGCCAAACTGGTGGCAAGTGGCATCTTGGCAGCTGCACGCTTGACTTTTCTCAGTTCATGGGCAGTTATTTTGCGCCTTGGTTTTTCCACACGCTTCTTGCGACCCTGTTGACTATTTTGAATGAAACGCTTGATTGTTCGATGATCACGCTTCAGAAGCTTTGCAATTTTAAGACTGCTGCATCCCTCTGCAAGATATCTCACTATTTTTGACTTTTCTGAGCCTGTCAAGTCCTTCTTTTGACCCATTTTGCCAAAGGAAAGGAAGTTGCCTAATAATTATGCACACCTGATATAGGGTGTTGATGTCATTAGACCACACCCCTTCTCATTACAGAGATGCACATCACCTAATATGCTTAATTGGTAGTAGGCCTTCGAGCCTATACAGCTTGGAGTAAGACAACATGCATGAAGAGGATGATGTGGACAAAATACTCATTTGCCTAATAATTCTGCACTCCCTGTATAAAATATTTAGCTTTTATTAAATAGTTATCTGAATCTTCCAACCAAAGTTTGTATAATAATACACAAGATTGGCTGTAGACCATTGTTCATCATTCAGAACACTGTGTAAAAATAACAAAAAACAAAAAGTGAATGCACAGCCGGCTGTGTGGGTAAACCAACCATGTGTGAAAAGTGGTCCATAACGTAATGCTTCAAAGCGTGTTCATGCAAACATTGTCGGGTCTGCCGTGGTACAATGGGACTTCTGCTCATGAACCTGTGTGCACAGCGTCTGCAAATCGGCGCTGTACGAAGTAACTTCATCTTTACACAAAACTGTAAGCTGTCATCTGTGAGGCGTGAGCGGTGTTTGTTTTTACCATAGTTCATGGTGGAGAATGGCTGCTCTTCTGAGTTTTGCTCTCTGTAGCCGTATGAATGGCAAACTACAGTGATTAGCAGCGGCATAGGCACACATAAAATTTCTTCTGAAATTTTCGCTTTCTAGTTGTGTGGATGCCCTAAAGGGCTTCCACACTATTGTTTTCCTGTTTTAAACTTTATTCTTCAAGTTGCTGCCCCGTTTTTCGGCACTGAACTACTCCTCCAGTTTTCAGCCGATTTTCTCTGCCCCGTTTTCAAACTCTAAACTGTTCTGCTATTTCTGCTAATTCCGGCTATATCTTTTGGTGTTTATTACTGTTATACTTTTTAAAATATTACACTTTTTTCCTTTAATTTGTCCCATTGAAATGAATGGGAAACTTCCACAATTCTGCTAAAACTTGCTTGTCTTTGAAACTTAACTACGTTGTCATGCTTTCACCTAGAAACTCCATTCAAACTTTAAAATGTTCTCAGATTATTGGGCTATTCCTGTCTGATTCAGCTTTTTCAGATCTTCTACCGTTTTAATCTTATCTCTCTTTAAGTTTTCAGTTGCAAAATTGTGATTTTTCAGAAAATACATGCGTTGCTATGGTTGCTATGCAATTAAGTCAGAGTGAGTGCTGGTCCGTTCTGAATTTTCTCTTCATGTCTGAACAACTTCTTGCTACTCACACAATTTCCACTCAACCCCCACAAATTATACATCAAAACGTAGGTATTTTTGCTGGCTTTCAGACAATGTCACTATCTTTATTGTGAGATTTACTTTATTGTTTGCCTCGAGTGACACAAGGTCTTCTCCCCATTCAAAGTCTATGGGGAGGTTTTGAAATTCAGAGCTGAAATTCTGTAACGGGAGGCATTTTCAAATTGCCATATCTCTTTAACAAAGCAAAGTTAGGACATGAGGCTTGTGCCAATATATCTTCAGACACTGCTGACACTCACAGTGGAAGCAGTTTTTACAATTATCTTACCGTTGAGCAATGAATTACGTTTGTTTGAGGGGTGGAAATCTGTCCTTCTCTCAGTCTTCAAACTCTGGAAATGAAGCCGTTTCTTCTCTCGTCATATCTCCAGAGGTAGGAAAATCGCAGTCAAATACACCAAAGTCCGCTGATTCACCCAGTACAAGAATTATGCTGCTAGCCCTCCTAGTTTTGAGTTACACGACGTTTTGTAACTCCAAAAAACGGCGCCTCTCACCGCTCTATTTTCTGACTGCCCAAGTATCTGTCTTTCAACCGGTTTCCAGGTGGCGCAATCAGTAATGACACGGCTCTGCAGCTCAAAGGTCGTGGGTTCAATCCCACCTTGGTCCACATTTTTTTTTTCACTACAAATTTATACACTATCACAGACCTGTAATTTATATTGCTAATTTATTACAATTCTGCAAAGTTTTATGATTTTAGCAGCTTTTCTAATATGGACCTCAGATTCTTGTTAACGCTCCATGGCAGAAACAAGTACACAGCCTGATGAAGCAGACTGAGGCAGTACCTCTGATTGGTGAATTTGAGCAGAACCAGGTTGTTCTTTCATTTCATTTCTTTATTTATTTCACACATGGTTCAACAGTGTTTCTTTTTCTACATACAGAACCTTCTGCCTCTTTTCAGCAGAAATTCTGCTCATTCACCTCATCTCTTGTGTTGGAGTGCCCTCTTGTGGCGCCTTTTGGGTAGTGCCTTAGTAAACGTGAACACTGCAAAGAAGTGGTATCAGACTGGTTTGTAGTGGAGGAATTTGTTGCCAGTTTCTTTCATCTTTAATCCGTATTCATGTTGTAATGTAGTAGTACTTTTATGGCACAAATAACACCAATATGGCAGAAACACTATGTTTTGGCACAAATACTTTGATTTGGTATACTTTAGCTTCTTCACCCCTTTTCAGCAAAATTTTCATTTTTTTCACCCCTTTTCAGCACAAATTCCATTTTTTTGGGCTGTTTTCAGAAAAAAAAAACTCTTTTCAGCAGAAACTCTGCTGATTCATCTCTTTTCAGCGCAACTTCTGCTTCTTTGCCTCTTTTCTGCAGAAATTCTGCTGATTCACCTCTTTTCTGCAAAATTTTCAGCCTTTTCACCTCTTATCAGCACAATTGTCAGCAGCTTCTGCTCATTTCAGCAGAATTGTCCGTCTTTCCATCTCTTGTTTTTGAGAGAAAGAGATTGGTTCAGTGAGATGAGCAGCTTCCTTGAGACGAGAAAAGCCAGGTTCAAATCCCGGTCATGGCAATGTTTTCAGTTTTCTCTTTTGTTCTGCCTCTTTTCTGCAGAAATTCTGCTGATTTACCTCTTTTCTGCAAAATTTTCAGCCTTTTCACCTCTTCTCAGCACAATTCTCAGCAGCTTCTGCTCATTTTAGCAGAATTGTCAGTCTCTCCTCCTCTTTTTTGAGAGAATGAGTTTAGCTCAGTGAGATGAGTAGCTGCCTTGAGACCAGGAGGGCCAGGTTCGAATCCTGCTCAGGGCGACATGTTTTTTCACCACCATACAACTTTTTGCAACTTTTCATCTTTTTCAGCTTTTCAGCAGACAGCTTCAGCGTTAAGGCATCCACACAGCATTTTCGCAGGAAATGCAAATTTTTCTAGTTCTTTATTATTATTCTTCTAGTTGCTTCCGTACACTTTTTGGCACTTAACTACTCCCTCAGTTTTTGTGCTATTTTCACCGTTCAAATCTTAAAAAATTCTGCTCTTTCTGCTCTTTCCGGCAATGACTTTTGGTGCTCATAACTTCTATACTTTTTGAGATATTGAATTTTTTTTTGCAATATTTTTTGCCCATTCCTGCCATATTATCAGTGGCCTCACTGATTTTCCTTGCCGGGTTGACCTGTGTTTTAGCTCAGTGAGATGAGCGTCCGTTCTCAGACTGGGAGGCCCGGGTTCAAATCCCGCTTATGGCAACATTTCTTTCAGTTAACAGTTAAACTTTTTTTACTCTTTTCAACACAAATTTCAGCTTTTTAACCCGTTTTCAGCAGAATTTTCAGTTTTTTCACCACTTTTCAGCACAAATCCCAGCTTTTTCAGCTGTTTTCAGCAAAAACATCTATTCAGCAGAATTCTGAAAAGTTCTGCAGAACTCTTTTCAGCAGAAATTCTGCTGATTGAACTCTTTTCAGCAGAATTTTCACCTCTTTTCAGCCAAATTCTGCTTATTCACCTCTTCTGCAAAATTTTCAGCCTTTTCACCTCTTATTAGCACAAATCTCAGCTGTTTTCAGAAAAAAACTCTTTTGAGCAGAAATTCTGCTGATTCATCTCTTTTCATTGCAATTTTCTGCTTTTTCACCTCTTTTCAGCAGAAATTCTGCTGATTCACCTCTTTTCTGCAAAATTTTCAGCCTTTTCACCTCTTATCAGCACAATTCTCAGCAGCTTCTGCTAATTACAGCAGAATTGTCCGTCTCTCCACCTCTTCTTTGTGAGAATGGCTTTGGCTCAGTGAGATGAGTAGCTGCCTTGAGCCCAGAAGGGCCAGGTTCGAATCCTGCTTAGGGCAATGTTTTTTTTTTCAGCAAAAATTTCTCTGTCTTTACCCCTTTCAGTAGAAGTTTTTGGCTTTTCACCACTTTTCAGCAAACATTTTCTGCTTCTTCACCTGTTTTCAGCAGAATTTTCAGTTTCTTCACCGCCATATAACTTTTTGCAAGTTTTCAACTTTTTCAGCTTTTTCAGCAGGCAACTTCAGCGTTAAGGCATCCACACAGCATTTTCGCACGAAATGAAATGCAAATTTTTCTAGTTATTGTTCTTTTGGTTGCTTCCATCCACACTTTTTCCTGTTTCTCTTTATTCTTTATTTTTATTCTTCTCTACTTTTTTTGTTTTCAGCCGATTTTCTCCGTTCAAACTCTAAACTGTTCTGCTCTTTCTGCTAATGTGCTGCTATGACTTTTGGTGTTTATTACTATTATACTTTTTAAAATATTACACTTTTTTCCTTTAATTTGTCCCATTGAAATGAATGGAAAACTTCCACAATTCTGCTAAAACTTGCTTGTTTTTGAAACTTAACTACTTTGTCATACTTTCACCTAGAAACTCCATTCAAACTTTAAAATGTTCTCAGATTATTGGGCTATTCCTGTCTGATTCAGCTTTTTCAGATCTTCTACCGTTTTAATTTTATACCTCTTTAAGTTTTCAGTTGCAAAATTGTGATTTTTCAGAAAATACATGCGTTGTTATGGTTGCTATGCAATTAACTCAGAGTGTGCCACTGGTCCTTTCTGAATTTTCTCTTCATGTCTAAACAACTTCTTGCTACTCGCTCAATTTCCACTCAACCCCCACAAATTATACATCAAAACGTAGGTATTTTTGCTGGCTTTCAGAAAATGTCACTATCATTGTTGTGGGATTTACAGATTTTTTGCAAATCTCCTCAGAGCAACACAAAGTCTGAAAACTCTCCATAGAAAGTCAATGGAGAGTTTGTTCAAAATCAGCGCTGGAATTCTCTAATGAGAGGCATTTTCAAATCGTCATATCTCCTTAACGAAACAAAGTTGAGACATGAGGCTTGTGCCAATATATCTTCAGACATCCCTGATGCTCACAATTCAAGAATTTTTTCCTCACCTATTACCGTTTGGCCATGAATTACACTTGTTTGAGGGTAGGAAATTTGTCCCTCGCTCAGATTTCTTCAGATTTCAAACTCTGGAAATGAGGCACTTTTTTCTCTCGTCATATCTTTTTGATGGATTTCAACAGAGACCTGAAAATTTCCATGACTGTTCACCAAAGCCTGCTGTTTCTTACGGTGAAAGAATGATTTTGATGCTCCATATAGATTTAGAGTTACAAAACGTTGTTTGAGGGCAGGTCAAGGCAGTTTTGCTTTGCCTCTACTCAGTTACAGTGTATTACAAGTCATATATCTTCAATAATTTATATTTTATCTCTGAATTATGAAGACCTGCAGATTTCCCCATCTCTTCTGAACAAAACGGTGTCAGAATGAGCGTTCTAGCTCCTACGGTTAGGAAATTATGGCCATTTGTTCGAGGGGAATCCTGAATGTGAGAAATACACTGAAGGAAACCCATAGCTCTCTCTGTGTCTGTGTGTGTAAGTGCTGATTACAGCAGGTGCAGCCAATTTAGCTGACCTAGATATACCAAGCCCAGACTCTTAACAGCCCCTGTACACTTTGCTCTCTGTGTATGTGTGTATCAATATCTCTCCCATGTTAAAGTATTACTCCTCCATAATAGTATTTCTGCTAAATCATAGTATTTGTGCCAAATCATAGTATTTATAGCAAATCATAGTATTTGTGCCCAAACATAGTATTTCTGCCAAATTGTAGTATTCCTTCAAAATCATAGTATCACTGCAATTTTGGAGTATTTGAGCAAAATCGTAGTATTTGTGCAAAAACATACTATGTCTGCTTAATCACAGTATATGTGTTATGTTATTGTACTACTACTAAGGCATAGTATTTCTGCCAACTAGGAGGAGGAGTTGGCCGTCCGACTGGGGTCTGGAATGTGGGGCCTCCCTGCTGCTGCGGAGTCGGGGCAGTCTGCTTCTCCCCACCGCAGGGAAAAGGGTAACACCACCTGGGTCTGGGCGCAGTTTCCCCCTCCAGGGGGAAACTGCGACCTAGACCTAGACCTAGACCCGGGGCCTAGAGTACGCTTGGGGAGTGTGATTGTGTGTACAGTGTCTCTCTATGTCTGTCTCCACGTTGGGTGAGTGTTGAGAGCATGAGGGTGGGAATGGATGTTTGTATCTGTGTGTGCCTGTATGTCTGTGTCTATATGTCAGGTTGGGTATCAGACGCCACCTCTCTGGGGACATCTCAGGCCCTCCAAGGTTTGGAGGCCCATCTCCCCCCACCACTTCCCCTGCCGGTGGCAGACGCCCTCAGACATCGGTGCGTTGGTGGTTCTTTGTGTCCGGGGGTGGGCGCCCGGGTACCCACCGGCTCACTCCTTGGCGGCTGCTTATCGGGGCATGGAGCCTGGGGCTCGCTCGGGCCACTTCGGGGATGGGGTGCCCTCGGCCCGGGGCTCGGTCACTCAGGCACAGCCGGCTGCCGGCGGAGCTCACGGGCACGTCACTGCAACCCCCCCTGGCTTCTGCTCCGCGGCTGCTGAGTGACCCCTCATCTGGGACTCTCCTCAGCTCTTTCTGGGATAGTGACGCGGCTGCCCCTCTGTTGGTCTTCCTTGGTCTCTTGTGTTCTGGGGGCCTCTGGACGTCTGGAGTTTTGATCTCCTCCATACCTGCTTCATGCCCTGGAGGTCGGGGCAGTGGCCCCCCACACCCTCTAGCAGATCATTACATGAAGGAACCTTTTAAAAACAAGCGCGTTCATGCTCACAGGTGTACACACGGGTGATCGCACACACAAACTACACCCTTTTGGGCTCCTACCTCAAAGCACACTGTGTGCTGTCGATCTCACGTGCTGCACCATAATGTTTAATATTTAGTATTTACTGTCATATTCCCATATATCATTGTGATCTTGTTTATTACTCTCGTCTTCTTCTGCTTGCTTTCTTTTTTCTTTCTCAACAGGTGATCCAGGTGATCGATATGTATTTTTTTGTCTGCTTATTCTGTTGGTTTTTGTTTTTTGCCCCTTTTCCCCGTCCCTCTTCTCAGGTTTTTTTTTTTTTTCCCTCTTTCTTTCTCCCTTTCTTTCCACCAGTCAAGTCTGTCCCGTATTCAGCAAGTGAAAATAAAATAAACAATAAAAGGTGAATCAGATGGACCATTACGGCAAGGCTGGGATGGTCCATTTGGTAAAGTAAATCCGTCGGGCATCTTTCTTCGCCTTTAGACAATAATTCTGATGGCAAAAGAACCAAACGGGACAGGTTTAAAAAAAAAAAAAAAGTTTTGAGTTTCATTTTTGTGATTTTTCACAAAATACATGCGTTGTTATGGTTGCTATGCACT
>JAQSNX010010852.1:0-10165 GCA_029532605.1 Oreochromis grahami | reverse complement strand
AAACATGAGCTCATTGTTGAAGGTAATAAGAAACTGCTGAGCCATTTGCACATGATCTGTACTGATGATGCAACAATCAAGGTCAACCATCCCTGTGTTCGTCATGCTCAGTGTTTATCTGATACACCAAGGAATGTGCAGCAATGAACGTTAGAAACTGATCAGACTCGAGTGCCTGGTTTGCAGTGACTCGTTCATACTTGTCTCAGTTCCTGTTTCCTGCTCAGCTCCAATGATTCATTTCACTTTAACAGCGACAGCTTGGATCACTGTGTCTTTATCTGTGGTAAGTCTTTTGTAATTTATTTGTTTGGTTCTTTGTTGTTTTGTTTTTGTTTTGTTTTTGATTCAGAGAACAAACAAACAAGAACCTTATAAAAAACACTGAAATATGTGGTAAAAAAAAAAAAAAAAAAAAACAAAGTGATTTTTTTCTACATGTCACTGAATAAACTCAGAATAAAGGCAGACTGTTGTTTTGCTGTCAAACTGTGAGCACATACAAGATGACAAATGTATCTGTCAGTTGTTAAAAGCTCCCACAAAGCTCCAAATGTAGCAAGAAAGTGTGAAAAAAGCTGTATTTATTTTTATAAAGAACTGTTCTTGGAATCGTGCAGAGACCTGCACTTAAAGCAGGACTTTGTCTATCGAGGTGACTTAAAAGAAACTCTGAGCTTTCAGTTTTAGTTATGTACCTAAGTTACACTGCCATGGAGCAGGTTAATTTCTAAATAAAAGGTCATAGTCTAAGCTGATCTGTGTCCCTGGTGAGTGTTTGATGGGTCACCTCCAGCCTTGGCTGAGCCTTTGTGCTTTTCTTTAATGTATTTGCCAAAAAGAGATAAAACACAGAGCTGACTGCAGCAGCAGGTTTCTCAGATTTTCTTTCTGTCAATGCCACAGGTTTCTCCTGTGAAAATGACTGCTTGATACAAACTCTTCAGAACAAGAGTCAGTTTACTCAGAAAAAATCCTGAAAGTTTGGAGGTGTTTTGTTGATTTTAAGCTTTAGACTCATCAGGTTTGTTCTGCACTCTGTCAATCAAAGCTCGAGAGCTTGCTTTTATACTTTCAAAGGAAAATATAGTAGGGCCTCGATGGGTGAGAGCACTAGGCCAAAGACTCACAGTTCATGCTGAAAAAACAAACAAAAACAAAACCGGTTACCCTGATGATGACATATCACACGCAATCAGTTGTGGGAGTGTGACAGTCAGGCATTTACAATGTCAGCTGCATTATACATTTTGGCTTGTTATAGCTTGCAACATGGATTTTTGCCGGAAATCTTCTTTTTAAAAATCTAGAGTCTTTTAGTCTTTTACTCATCCATACTCTGCTTATGCATTTTGCACCATTTCGATACCTTTGTGTACAAAAATCTACACGCTCAAAATCTGCCAGAAAAACCTCAACCAACAATATTTCTTCTGCTTTTTTTCATATATCACTTGTATTAAAGTATTCACAAGTATTAAATTATCTTCTGGATTTTAAGCCTTTAAATGCCACTTTAAATGTTTGAATTATCAACTATTTTTTGAAAAAACTCACAAAAAATAATTTTCCATGTAATAAATAGGATGAGGATGGGACATTGGGGGTGATTAGATTATTGGACATGTCAAAGAACAGACACAAAATGGATTGTATTGCATTATTATTTTTGTGTAGTGCCTCTCGATACAAAAATGCCCCATTCACTTCTACTGAAACCACATTTTTAATCTCTCTCCCATTGGTGCTTTCTGGCAGGAAGCACCATGCCCCTCCCATGTTTTAAATGCACTATAGAACAGCACACAGCAACACGACATATGATCGGGCGGAGTGAGGTATGGGGTCTTCACACCCCCGTTCTCTGCACACCATCAGTGCACAGGGGCTGGGAGGAGTTGGCACTCTGGTCGGGGTCTGCGATGCTGAGCCTCCCTGTGGCTGCTGTGCCTGGGGTGGTCTGCTTGTCCCCACTGCAGGGAAGAGGGTAACATCTCTTGGGTCTGGGGGTTGATTGCCCCCCCTGGGAGTATAGAGTATGTCTGGGGAGTGTGAATGGGTGTATAGTGTTCATTTCTGTTTGTCTCCACGTTGGGCGAGTGCTGAGTATTTGTATTTGAGTGAACGAGGGTGGGAAAGTATGCTTGTGTCTGTGTGTGCCAGTTTGTCTATGTCTATGTGTCAGGTTCAGTCCCCACCTCTGCTTCTATAAAAAACATCTTAGCCCCCTCAGGTGGGGAGGCCTGTCTCCACCCACCACACTCCCTGCCGGTGGCTTATGCCCTGCTTATGTTGGTGGTTCTCTGCACCAACGCTTGGGCGTGTGTCTGGCTCACTCCCAGCGGCTGCTTGATGGGGCCTGGCGCCTGTGGCTGGGTTGGGCCCCTTCTGGGTGGGTGGGTGCCCTCGGGCCTCGGGCCTCTGGGACCGTGTCTCGGTCCACTCTGGTGCGGCTGGCTGCCGGTGTGTCCTGCGGGCTCGTTTGGCCCCCTCTGTGGCTGGGCACCGTGGCATGGGGCCCCTGCATCTCCTCTGCTCTTTCTGGGAGGATGGCACGGTTGCCTCTCCGGTGGTCCTCCATGGGCTTTCGCACTCTGGGGGGCCACTGGTTGTCCAGGTCTCCACCGCGCCCGCTTCATGTGCTTGGGGGGAGGGCTATGGCTCCCCACACCATCAAGCAGATTGTTACATGGAGAAACCTTTTGAACGCAAGCGCGCTCACACACACAGGTGTACAGATGGGTGTTCACATAAACAAATTATATTCTCCTTGGCTGCTACCTTAAAGCATATTGTGCATTCACGATCCTGCGTGCTGCTCAATAACATTCAATATTTAGCATTTACTGTTACTTACATGTATGTAAGTTGTTGTCTTCAGATTGTGTTGTTCTCGTTGTTTTCTCTTTCCTTCTTTCAACAGGTGATCAGTGGATTTTCTCAGTGTCTTCTTTCACTGACCCCCCCCCCTTCTCATCTGGTCTATTTCTTTATTTTTTTTTGGGCTTTCTGCATTGCATGCTGGGAGTGTTGTGGTGGAGTATGGTGAGTCTGACTGAGAGATTGAGGACTTGTTTCCAACTTTACTTTTCTATCTGTTATGTCTTTTTTCTGATATTATAGTTTAGATTTTTGGACTGTGCATGGTATTAAATTGAGCGTTACTGATTTTGCTGCTTGGTGTGCGTATCGCCAAAATGGACCTCATTAACCTTACAAGACTCCATGGTTTTAAGATCATACCCACTTGCCCTTGCTCTGTAGAGGAGAGTAGTGTGGCGGTAGGTGAAATTGTGGGTCATAGCAGCATTAAATCTGCTGCTCGTATGAACAGCACAGTGGTGATTTTTGTTGACAATGTGGAGAAGGCAAATAAAGTGATTGAGCAGGGTACAGAAGAATGAAAATGTTTTGTCGGTTCCATACTCTAAAGTCCTGCAGTGATAGATTCACTGGCATAATTCCTCCATTTACACAGGTGTAGTGAAGGAGAGCTCGGGAGGACTCAATTTCTCTGATCGATTGCAAATGATCCTGAGGACACAGAAGGTTGTTGGTGCTGATAGAGGAGTCCTTTACAGCCCAACAGACAAAATCAGGGACTGTAGCTAGCTCTCAAATTGAGAATGATGTTACAGATAAGATGGAGTTGGGAAGCTCAGGACAGAATCGGGTTGACTCTGATAGTGATGTGGAAGAAGAGGATGAAGGCAAAGAGGAAGGCTGGACAGAAGAAAGTCTGGCCAGTTTGACCTATAGAGCCTCTGTTAAACAGCAGAAGAAAGGTTACGGGGTGCAAAATGTTAAACACTTTCTCAAGGTCACAAAGAATATGAAAAATGTGAAAAAAGAGGATTTATTTCCAAGTTGTTTCAGTTGTGTGTGAGATCACAGTTGAGCAATAAAGGAAAGGGTGATTATACGGACAAAGAAGTCTACAGACTGAGAAAGATAGTTGCAAAACGTAAGCAGGAATTTAATAATGACGAGGAGTATGATGGCATCTAAGGTTTGGGGTTTTCTATCTTTATTTATCCTTGAATCTTTGGTGATGAGTAACTTCAGAGTTTCTACTTTAAACCTGAATGGAGCCAGAGATATGAGGAAGAGAGTCAGTGTGTATGAGTTAATGAAATTGAAGCACTATTACGACCCCCTCTGCTAGGCGACAGGAGGGGAGAAACATACGCAAGTCCTCTCACGAAATCTGAGTTAATAAAGGGCTTTATTACAAACATTAAACCAAAAACCGCCGGGTGTTGTTCAACAGACCACCGGGGAAACAATTAATACACAATGAAAAGAACAGGCAAGAATAAAAGCTAAGGGTTAACTAAGGTGAGCCAGCAAACACAAGACTCTTATAAAACTAAGGTCGGCTGAATGTCAGAGGTTACAAACACAGTTCAAATCAAACAAGACTCTAGTAAAACTAGGGTCAGCTGTATATCAGGTGTAACACAGCAAACAGGTTTAACAAACAACATTCACATGCAACGCAGACGAGGAGGACACTGCATGTTCACTTCAGAGCAGCAGTTCCCCATAGTGTTAAGGATCATCAGCCTTTTATCCTCCCAGGTGCAGACAATCAGCCAGTCAATTGGTCTTGGAGTGGTCATGGGATCTCCAGGCAGCCAATCGTCCGCGAGGTCTGGCACACTGATCTGCATAAAAGAAGGCTGGCACAGGACTCCCAGCAGCCAATCACCCACAAGTCATGGCACACTTGGATTTGCATGAACACAAAAAGGCAGTCTCACTCCCTCCAAGGCCCAGGGCCGTAACAAGCACATAAATGTATTAATGGTCCAAGAAACACACGAGGTTGTTTAAATGTGACAGACTGGAAGAGGGATTGGGAGGGAGAAGTGATTTTGAGTCATTTAACTAGAGCCAGTGGTGGAGTGGCGCTCCTCTTTTCTATTTATTGAAAAAACTCACAAAAAATAAATTTCCATGTAATAAATAGGATGAGGATGGGACATTGGAGGTGATTAGATTATTGGACATGTCAAAGAACAGACACAAAATTAATTTTATTACATTATTATTTTTTGTGTAGTGCCTCTCGATACAAAAATGCCCTATTCACTTCTACTCTCCAATGGTTGTACACGTTGTCATTAACGTGGCTTCACTCCACATCACCCACGCCGCTTTGCTAGCTAAAACTCCGGTGTTGGCACATACGGACGCTGTCATAGCCTGTCGACGACGTTGATTGGCTGCGTATATACGAATGTGAATCGCATTATTGGCTGGACTATAGGATAAGGTGGCATCGTTCTAATCCTATATGGGAGCAGCCAGTCACTTACTGACTAACACTGCAAAACAGAATTGTTAAAGTATTAATTTTAATTTCAATTCAGGTTAGATTTTTTTTTGTGCACAATGCAGATTTTTTTGTGCGCAGAGACCGTGCCAGCAGTGCGCATTGCGCACGTGCGCAGCTTAGAGGGAACATTGGTTATGAAAAAATTATAACAAATAAGACACCCTGGAGCCTCCTTGTGTTGATAAGGACAGGTGAGTCGGTCATCAAATCGGAGGTTGGTGCTTACTATCTGACGTGGTGGCCCTGAAGATTGGTTACCCATTATGCTCATCCCACAGGATGGGATGAAGGTAGATTCCCCTTTGGACTGATACACATCTGCTAGGATGAGAAGTCCTGTGTACTGAAATCTCTTCACATCACTCCATCCTGACATCGAAAGCCTAACTTGAGGTTTGTCATTTACAAAATCAACAGCATCGTGTCAGGAGAGAAGAAAAGGTCAAAAGAAGAGGCCACATGATAGATTCTTAAAATTGAATATCTTGTGGGCCCTGGCATCATGCTGGGGCATGCCTGAATGAAGCACAACATCTATGGCACGTAAAAAAAAATTGCAAGTACAAGTATTGAAGTAAAAGTAAAAGTATTGTATTTTGAGGAGAAATTTATTTTGAGCAAAGAAAAGCTCAATTTGAGTGAACAAAATTTATTGCTGCGTGCAAACAGTGTATTTCAGTGTTTACTATTATACATATACACAAACAATAACAGCCCCTCTAGCTCTGTTTTTGCATTTGCTCTTGGTCAGATCTCTGGGGACCTGCTCGCGGTGTGTCGCTCGCACTCTCAACATCTCTGCTCCCTGCATGTTCAACTCTTTCTGCACACCGTTATATTTGTACTACAAAACCAACCAATCACAGACTTGGATGCAAAAACTTCTGATTAGCTGGTTTTGTCTCCAATCAGCTTGCTAGCTACTGCATTCTGGGAACACTGTCCAAAATGTAGCTAAATCCAGTGGAGTGGTTTGGTTTAAACTAGCTTAAAACAAACAATAGTCTTAAAAATTATTTACTTTAAAATAAAGTAATTAAACTAATCATACAATACTAATCAAAAATGGGGCCATTTCTCAATTTTCAAGTAAGCGAGTCCGTACTCGCGTTCAGACTTCGCGAGTTCAGACTTCCCGAGAACGCCAGTTTTTATTGCCATTCCCTCTTAATTTAACTGTTATTAATATTTGCAATTGAAATTGCACATGATGTAGATTTTTTTTAAGATAACTTAAAACAGCACTTTGGCAAAATTCGCTTTTACATATCATGTTTCATAATGTCTAATAAACTTCATACAGTTAAGCAATGTTCCCTCTAAGCTGCGCACGTGCGCAATTGTGCTCTGTTGGCACGGTGTCTGCGCAGAAAAAATCTGCATTGCGCACACACAAAAAATTCTAACCTGAATTGAAATTAAAGTAAATATGTGCCGACACCGGTGTTTTAGCTAGCAAAGCGGCGTGGCTGATGTGGAGTGAAGCCACGTTAATGACAACGTGTACAACCATTGGAGATGTGAGCAGGACAGACGGAACAATTGACGGAAAAAGTGTGGACTTCATACCAGTTTTTAAATTGTGTTGATAGGCCACGTAAAACCAGAGTTGTGATAAAAATATATGCAATGTTTGGTTTTCTTCCTGAATACTATCGTTGTTTATATTTACTGCGGGAAGAAACGGTAAAAACAGCGTTTTATAAGGAAAACGCTTGAAAGCACTCTCTGCCTATGAGCAAAGACGAAACCAAAACACCCCCCATCCTTTCCTATTGGTTGAAAAATGTACCATGTCGACCAATCACAACATGGCATTTAGTTGTTAAGAAAGGGGAGGAAGTTTTAGGAGTGACAGCGGTGTTTTGAGATGTGAGAGATTTGAGACATTTAGCGCAAATCTTGTGTAGTTAGTGTGTAGTTAGTGTGTAGTGTAGTCAATAGTTTTGTTGTGTGCGTCACAACAATGAGGAGACTGCTGAATGTTACAGGTGTTACAGGAGTGATACATCTCCTGTTGTCAGGCCTGCAGGTATCAGGCTGTTGTTCTCCTTTATCTCATAGTGGACAGAAATTATTTTTGAGTGGCACAAATAATTTGTGTGGCATCAGATTTTATGAAGAACAGCTGGTATTATGTGTGCCTATGCCAAGAGGCACACAGGCAGAGTTTTTATTATGTGTGCCTATGCCAAGAGGCACACGGATTTATTATTCTTATTATTATGTGTGCCTATGCCAAGAGGCACACATATTACTATTCCTCAGATTTATTATTATTATGTGTGCCTATGCCAAGAGGCACACATGTTACTATTCTTTATTATTTATTATGTGTGCCTATGCCAAGAGGCACACATATTACTATTCCTCGGATTTATTATTATTATTATTATTATTATTATTCTCCAGTTTCCGCCTGAAATTTTGCATATTATTATTCTCCAGTTTCCGCCTGAAATTTTGCAGCTTTGACTCGCCCGCAGTTTTGAGACAAGCTTCATATATGTTACCTCATTTTGTGCGGCCGGATCTGGAATGGTGTGCTATGACTTTTGGTGTTTATGAATTTTATAGTTTTTTAAATATTAATATTTTAGTGAAAATTTTCCCGTGCTCCTCTGCCAAACAGTTTTGACATTAGGGTTACATATGTTAGATCATTTTGTGCGGCTGGAGCTGGACTATTATGTTATGACTTTTGGTGTTTATGACTTTTATAGTTTTTTAAATATTAATATTTTAGTGCAAATTTAGGCCAATTCATCTTTTGGCGCCAAATAAACAGACTTCATTTGTGGTGTGTTGGCTCTTTTGGTCCCATCAAATTTCAAACTTCATTTGTGGTGTGTTGGCTCTCTCTAGTGGTATGCCGGGAGTGGTACAGCCTGTCTACCCTTATTTGGATACCGTAATGATGACAATATCAATGGCGCGCACAGCCTCGCTGCTTTCAGGAACCATTGGAGGTTTTAAGGTTGCGCGAACCATTGAATAGTTACGGTAAACACAATGGCTTCTATGCTTGGTGGAAAACTCCATATCCCACAATTCATAGCACACCTCTGCCGAGTTAAACAATGGCGGCCACCACTTCGTTTTATATGTCTTTTATTAGTGTTTCTAGGTCACAAAATAAACTTTTAAGATATTTTCAGGCGAGAATGTAGGTGTGTAAACTTCAAATATCTGCTTGTTTTATCAAGACATCCCATATTAGCGACAGTGCTCTGACGACCTCGGTCCTGCCTGACAGCTAGCCGGCTACCTAGCTAGCTGCCGCACTTGGCTGCAAATGCACAGCGAGGGGACTCTCTCCTTTCACCTCCCCGGTCTCTCGCAAATGCTCGCACAGAATCGGAGTTACAGCTGGATGTGGAAAAAATAACTGAGTTGTTTGGTGGTGCTATAATGCGGAGCTACAACAGTGGGCAGCTATCCACCGGTGTATGACAGAAAGGACATGCCGCGACCGCAGATCGACCGGTGTTTGCTAACACGGAGGTCAATCGTGGATCAGGGAAAGCGAAGGCAGGAGCGTGAGGTGAACTGAATTTCAGGTAAGAAGTTATGACCTGCACTCTATTTGGGTCAGATATAAACCGAGTTTAGGTGTAGTTTATTTAGCAGCAGTTCTCTTATGTGTTGCTGATAGCCGGCTAGCTGGCTAGCGCCGCTAGCATAGTTAGCTCGCGCCGCTAGCGACCCTTCGTGAAAAAGCACCCAGGCTTGGCTTATATTGAGGCGGGTGAAACTCGTGTCAGCACCCAGTCGCTCGCCGACAGTATGTGTTTTAGCTGGACTTATTTTTGTTTATCAATCATGAAACTGATCAATGATCGGCTGTTCGCTCTTATTTATCGCGCTAAACAACAGCAGCACGTTTAAGCTTGATCAGCTGTTGTTAGAATTCTTTTGATTTTAATTTCTAGTATCAGCTGATGTTTGCTGGAGCATGAAGATGAAATCAGGAGATGTCCTTACTGAATCATCAGAGCTGAACTGGTGATGGAGAAACAGGTTTACACTTTAGGTGACATGAATGAGTTGAAGGGAAGTTATGAGTTGGTTCTGAGAGACAAAGACCAAGCTCCTTTTTTGTGTAGCTGACAGCTGGTAACTGTGCAGGGGCGGATCTAGCAAAGCTTTTTCCGGGGGGGGGCAGCAGCTAGGGCATTAACAGAGAAAGGTGGACACAAAGATATACTTTTCTTTCTTACTCTCATATAAAATATTTAGCTTTTATTAAATAGTTATTGTGTGGATGCTTTAAGGCATCCACACTATTGTTTTCCTGTTTCTCTTTATTGTGTGGATGCTTTAAGGCATCCACACTATTGAGTTCCTGTTTCTCTTTATTCTTTATCTTTATTATTATCCTACTTTATTATTCTAGTTGCCACTTTTGTACTTTTTTTGGTACTTAACTACTTCCACAATTTTCAGCCGATTTTCACCGTTCAAATTTTAAACTATTCTGCTATTTCTGCTAATGTGCGCTTTGACTTTTGGTATTTTTAACTATTATACTTTTTAAAATATTAAGCTTTTTTCCTTTAATTTGTCCCATTGAAATAAATGGGAAACTTCAGCAATTCTGCTAAAACTTGCTTGTTTTTGAAACTTAACTACTTTCTCATACTTTTGCCTAGAACAACCATTCAAATTTTAAAATGTTCACAAATTATTGGGCTATTCATGAATGATTCAGCTTTTTCATATCTGTTACCGTTTTCATCTTATCCCTCTTTAAGTTTTGAGTTTCATTTTTGTGATTTTTCACAAAATACATGCGTTGTTATGGTTGCTATGCACTTGTGTGTG
>JAQSNX010010828.1:0-16090 GCA_029532605.1 Oreochromis grahami | reverse complement strand
TCCGTTCGCGCGCACACATGGACGCGGAGGGGGATGCGGAGGGGGGTGTGGGGGTGGGGGGGGCAAAAAAGCTGCAGCTATATCACTACTAACAGCTCCTGCACCATACGAGCTGGCATCAACTTCAACTTTAAAGGGACCCTCAACAGAACAATGTTTTTGAAGACTCAAATGCCGCCTGAAAAGCTAGAGACCAAACAAAAGATTTCAAAGGACTAACAAGTTCAGCTAGAGGACTAGGCACATCAGAAGAATTTCTGCAAAACCCAAGACAGAAATCACACACAGTTCTTTTGGTCTGTGGGACAGGAAAATCAGTAATTGCCTATACTTTAGCAGCAACTAAAGCACGTGTCCCTGTCCATCTTGTTTCCCTAAATAAGTGATGGTGCCTTTACCAAACTTACATTTAGAGGTTTAATGTGAGAGAAGCATCGTGTGTAACTACAGGGGTCCAACAAAGAATGGCCACACATCATACTTGTCACGTCTGGCGTGGCAGACGTGTGGAGTGTAGATAAGGACCCAAGATGCAGACTGCTTAAGTTGTGAGCGAGCTTTATTAACCAAAAGGTGTCATAAACAGGGACGAAGTGGACGAAAACCAAAACCTAAGAGTAACCTAAACTGGGAAAAACTAAGCAAAAACAAACCTGAAACCTTGAGACATGAAACTGAGATGCAGGGAGAACAACGCGGGAAGAATGCACAGGAAAGTGGAGGGGAACAACACAGACGAACCAGCAACGAGGACAGGTGAACACACACTATAAATACACACACCAGTAATTAGGGGATGGGAAACAGGAGGGAAACACACCTGGGAGACATAACAGCTGACGAGGCAGGGGAAAGTAAACATAACACACTGACATAAGACGGAGACCTTCAAAATAAAACAGGAAACACATACACGTAATGACACAGACTCAGAGACGCGAACTAAACACAGAGACCTACTACACTAAGGGGATACACAAGCAGGGAGGATACCAAACAGAGGGAACACCACTAAACCCTGTCAACCACTAAACAGTCATAATACAAAAAACTATCAAAAGTAAAAGTACACAACCAGAAACACTGGGTCACCGACCGAGGACCATGACAATACTGATGTCTTCAGAAATTTATTTTTCTCTCTCTCTCTCGCTCTCTCTTATAGAGATTGAAAATGTGACGTCATTTCTGGGGTAAAACCGCAAAGGGTTGTAGGTACGAGTGGCAAGCGGTACTAGCGCATGCAGGCTTTCACATGAAAACAGTCACACAGCAATAAAAAAAAGAAACAAAGAATAGTAAGAAGCTGTTGTATTAGTAACTGCAATAGCCGGTCCATGACAGCCACGGGAAGCAGACGGGTAAAGAGATCGGTTTTTATCGGATTCCGTCGTGGAAGAAAAATTGTTCAAGCCATGTTTCCCAAGTAACGAAGAGCCGACGGATGGCCTGGATTGCAGCCATTCAAAGACCAAATATAAGGTCCCAGAACACTCCAGCTCACATGTTAGTCTGCTCCAAGCATTTCCACAAAGGCAAGTCTTCTGTTGTAGTTATTACGTAATTTATCATAACATAATTGTTGATGTAGGTTACAAATAAGTCTTATATTGATTTGAATTGAATTCGTTGCGCTATGCTGCTTTGTTCACGGTGGCTTTGCGGACTAATGTTTGTTGTGTTTTGTAGGAAAACCAGCCTACAAAATGCTGGAATGCGATCCAGACTGGGCACCTCTATCAGCCTGGGTCAGACCGAGTTTAAAGCTGCTACCACAGCCAGATTTGATCGGTTAAGAGAGAGAGCGACATCAAAACAGCCACGAAACGTCCCGCATATATGTGCCCAAGTGATGAATAACTGTTTTCCAGTATGTTGTTTTGACATGTTTTTTTGGTTTTTTTTTGTTGCATTGTTGATTTGTTTTTCACTGAAGCATAATGGAATACAATTTTGCCTCTTTCTTGTAAGATTCTATAATAGTAACTAATTCATTCACCCATTCACACAAGCACTTCTAAGGTTAAGTGCTAAGTAACTATCTAACAATCATACACATTCACACTCCGACGGACGCATCGGAGAGCAATGTGGGGTAAGTATCTTGCCCAAGGATATTTGGCATGCAGACTGGAGCACCCTGGGATCGAACCACCGACCTTCTGGTTAGTGCTGACCTGCTCTGCCACCTGAGCTACAGCCACCCCAATCAAATACAACTTAAAACGTGTACCTCGCTCCGCATTCCAAGGGCTGCAAATTGTTAACTTCGCTAGAGTCCGGTATCACGCTGCTTCACGCTTCATTGAGAGCTGCCTACTGACACGTGCGCCACAAAACCGGTCTGAGCTGGAAGTGCAGCTTGCCACTAACTAAGCGACAGAGCGCTCTACTGGACACTACACGTAGCTGTTCAGGCTTAGATCAATAAACAAAACTGGACCTTTACAATAAATATGTGCGTGATGAAAGTTGGGCAGCACGCTAACGTCCTTACTCCACTCTGTATGCTCGTATGGGTCTGGTATGGGACCCTTTCACTCCTTTGATTCTTTCCTCGTCCTTTTTTTTTTTTTCCTTTTCGTCAACTCTGTCTTCGTACGGACCTGCCGTGTTCTCCTTCATTTTGTACATAACTGTTTTGGGGGCAAATAAAATGCAGTATGGATTAAAACCGCAGAATTAATGATTACCAGTGCTGAAAATACTAGCGCTTGATGCAGTGTTTGGATTTTGCTGCCACGCATACCTACAATGCAGTGCACGAAAGTCACGTGGTCTGTCGAGCTCTATTGTCTTCAGACACCGTCAGGGCTGGACTGGGACAAAAAATCAGCCCGGGCATTTTGACTAGAGACCAGCCCACCAGGTATTATAGGAAAAGCCATAAAGCCTTTGAATGAAAACAAACGCTGTTGTGACAGTGATGTACACTGTTGTGTTGGCATATATGTATCAATCTAATAAACTTAAACCTACACCATCCTCCCTATTCTGATATTTTAAACAGTACTTACCGGAAACATCAGACAACCTAATCAATAATTACATGTACCCATCTAGCAGGGTTGCCAACTCCCAGCAAAAAAATAGGGAACCACCCCCCACCCTTCGCCTCATGATGCTTAATCAACATAATCGACTTTAATTTATTGCCAGGGTAAAACAAATGCACAGAAACCAATTATTTTTCTACAGTAATTAAATAGATTCAACATCTTTCTGCAACAGAACTGCTGACTGTACACATGGTACCTTCCCAAAGGAAAAAGTACTATAGCTTATTAGGGCATATATTAGACTTAATATTTACTATATACAATAATGAATTTTTATATATTTTACATCAGATGACCACTTTGGTTGTAAGATTTTTATTAAAACCTAGACATTTTACATGACAGTAAGAAAGAAAAGTATTTCTTTGTGTCCCCCTTTCCCTGTTAATGCCCTACCTGGCCCCCCTGGCAAAACTTTGCTAGATCCGCCCCTGCACAGTTACCAGCTGTCAGCTGCACAGAAAAGGATCCTGGTGTTATTTGTCCCTCAGAAACAGTTCATAACTTCAACTCATTCATGTCAACTAAAAGGTAAACCTGTTTCTCCATCACCTGTTCAGCTCTGATGATTCAGTAAGGACATCTCCTGGTTTCATGTTTCCCTCTCACCACATATCGGTTTGGATATCTGTTGAGAGGGAAACTGTGTGTTGACCAGCACCTTTATGGCTGTGGTTCCAGCAAACGTCAGCTGATACTAGAAAGTAATATTAAATTAGGGTGACCATATTTTGATTTCCATAAAAGAGGACACTTGGCCCAGTCATGAAGAACTTTAATAATACTGTTTGCTTAAAGAAAATGTTAACATATTTAAACGAGGCCTTCTCTGTGCGGTTAATGAATGGTGAAATAAAAAATATGATATAGGCTTTTACATGTCAACAAGGGCAAAGAAATAACTTAAAAACCAATGGAATGAAATAATGGTACATAAATAAGGCCTCATCTGTATAAGAAAAATGACCAGTACACGGGACGGTACGAGGGAAATTTCTTTTGCAGTTCGTCTGAAAAACTACAGTCGTGCTTTTAAACATCGCCAGGCGCGCTGCTGTGCGCTGTCTGTCCCATCTGTGAGCGCAGAACAACCACTCACAAAGCAGCAGCTCGGGGATGACATTTCACATATGGGTCACACATAGGAAAACCCGGACATTTTCATTATTCTCAAAAATACCCCCGGACGTTTCGGACAGAACGTGAAAAGTGGACATGTCCGGGGGAAAGAGGACGGTTGGTCACCCTATATTAAATAAAAAGCTGATCAAGCTTAAACATGCTGCTGTTGTTTAGCACGACATCCGCTGGTTTCCTCTTTCTGGCGCAAAGTGGGCGATAAACAAACGAGACGGGACTTAGGACAGAAAAGCTGATCAGCTGATCACTGATCAGTTTCATGATTGAAGTAGCAACAGGAGAGAGAGGGGAGAGAATGAGAGAAGAGGCAGCTGCAGCGTAAAGACAGAATAACTCCAGCTTTGTGTCTTTTTTTTATTTAGTTTTGCTGAAGTTCGGGACAAATCGGATTTTTTACACCTGAATACAGAACTTTAAAGTTAGACCTCATCGGCTGTAATTGGTCCAGCCCAGAGTCGATCATGACCAACTGGCCAATCCACCACCTTTCATTGTTTATACCGTCACAAAAAAACAAACAAAAAAAACCATTGGCCCATAAAAACGAAAAATCACCGTCGGCCCACCGGGCAAATGCCCGCTGCATGCTCATACTCTCTCCCCAGCCCGTTCTCACTCCCGAGGCGTAACATCCCGACGTTTTGTCACGTCCCGCAGCATTCCTGAGGAACGCGAAAGGTGACCTTCCACGTTGTTATGGTACGCGGCGAGTTCCAGCCCTGTATTGCAGCCCTAAACCTAACCTTATCCCTAAACCTAACCATAACCTTATCCCTAAGCCTAAACCTAACCTTATCCCTAAGCCTAACCATAACCTTATGCCTAACCTTAACCATAACCTTATGCCTAACCATAACCTTATCCCTAAACCTAACCATAACCGTATCCCTAAGCCTAAACTTAACCTTATCGCTAAACCTAACCATAACCTTATTCCTAACCTTAACCAGCACATTAATGAGGTGAAATAGTGTTTTCCTAAGCGATTTGAAGGGAAAAATCGAAGATGTGTAGATTGAGTCCAAACGGTTCTCATGTGTCCGCAGTTTTCCGATGTTGTCAGGTAGGAACGCGTTGGGTGCCCGAAAACGTAATATGTTGACGATTTGTCACCTAGCGTAAAATGTTACGCTTAGGGAGTGAGAACGTGTTGCTCTCCCGCACTCGATATATTATCCATTCTTTTTTAAACCCCTAAACTTCCAAGCAAGCACAGAGTGCGCTACGACGTAATGTGAAATTCACAGAGAAACTCGCAGATTCTTCCACTGACCGCTGCGGCACACCTGCACCAGGGTATGCCCGATGGCCAGTCCAGCTATGGACACTGTGAAAACTGAAGAAACATAAAGTTTACAACATAAATGTATTTGATCTTATCAGAGTCTCATGTTAGTGTCCATAAACAGTCTTGTACAAGCAGAACAGAAAAAATGCAAAATAATGGATATTACTGAAGATGTCCTCTTATTACCAATGTAGAACATGTATGCAACATTATATAAACAATATACATGAAAACCATACTGTGTGCGCCTCTTGGACCACATGCAGAATAACATTCATGTTGTGACTATAGCCGCATCTGTAGCTCTGTGTCCATGCTAGTTCTGACCCACAATGCCATGGTTGTGCTCTCAACCAAACTCTGCTCATGTGACCATTACAAACTCTACCTAATACAAACTCCACAGCACTTTACATCTTTAAGAAACCATTATTTTCTAACCACATATTTTTTGCCAAGTTTTTTTAATCAGTGCTACACTTTTATCATCTTATCCAATACATTTTTAATCCTTTCCAACAAATAAATGAACTAAATTAAGCATGAATCTATTACAGAAACATATGAAATAAACAACTTTATTTTAACTGTCTCAGGGACAGTTACATCGTGGAAACGTCTGAACACAACAGAGAGCGTTTCCAGATATTCTGACGATGTCAGAAAATAAATGAGTATGTCATCCAAGTATGCTTCACAGTTTTTCACTTGAAACAAAACCTTTTGCAGTAAATGTTGAAATGGTGCTGGTGCATTTTGCAACTTGAAAGGCATAACCATGTATTGGAAGAAATGATCCAGAATTACAAAAGCAGAGATTTAAGAAGTGTTAATGCGTTAACGGAACTTGCCAATACCCTTTAAAAGGTCCAACTTGGTAACAAATTTAGCTGACTCGACACAACGAATCCTCCCCCTCCTTCCTGGGAGAAGGTAAGCCCAGAAACCAAGACTTCAAGAACACTATTTTCAACTAAATATCTTACTGGGTCTTTAGATCCATCCCTCTACAACAGAAGAAAAACAAGACACCAGTGAAGGATCACTCTGCTGCGGTTTGATCATTTCACGTCTATTCACGTTCAAGTTCAAATTTATGTCTGCAGGAATAACTTCAGAAACATCACATTTGAACATTTTTACAGAATTATTGGATGACACAAAAGAGTCCTTCTCATCAAGTGTAGCCATAAATGATCCAGACAAATCCACAATTTCACCCATTTTATGAGCTTGTGCGTGTGTAACTGGCATGCAAGAAACACACCTGAAGATAGTGCACCAGTCAAAGAAACAAACCAGCGTGAGATAAATGGCAAAAGCTGTGGATCAACGTCAGCTTTTGATTTTTGCTCAGCATCAACGTGCACATTCAGCGGAGAAGGTGCCTTAATCAAACCCACACCTGCAGGAGTTTTAATGGCTTTAGCTTCCTTTCTCTTTAATGCTGGATATGCAGCGTTCAAATGTCCTCACGACCAGAGATGGGCAGTAAAGCATTACTTGTAACACGTTACTGTAATCTGATTACTTTATAAGGGATTACTATTGCAAAAACGGTAATTAGATTACCGTTACTTTCACGTAGGAACGCTGCGTTACTAAAACCGTGATTTTTTGCGAGAATGTCTCATGACAGTGATGTAAGCGAGTGCAACGTTCATGACAACAGCTGTGTGCAGATCAACAATGGATAATATATCGAGTGCGGAGAGAGTATGAGCGTGCAGCGTTTAAAGCGTGGAAGTACTGACCTTACTTTGAGTTTGATTCCATAAAAAGTGACAAAAACATTAGTGTCCACCAAGGGCGTAGATTTGGTTTTGGCATTGGTGGGGACGGGTGTTTCAACCACCGAACCCCGCCCTGTTTCTTTTTTTTTTTCCTTTTCGTCTTTGCTTCTTGATAAAAAAGAAGAAATATACTTGCCTACATATGCTATTCTACATGCTATTAAACCATTTAAAATTACAATTCATAGTTTTATATGTGAATTATATAATGTTAAATTACTATTAAACAAATGACTGACTAAGTATTTTAGGCTTTAGTTTACTTCAGCCATATTCCATACAAATCAGGTATCATACAAAAATAAAAGTAGCTTCAAATACAGTCAAGACAATAAAAGAATATGACTTTAAGGACTTAAATGTGGGATGGAGTGATTTCGCAGGTCTTTCCTCCCCACTGCTGTCAGACTCTACAACAAAGACTTTTGCAGCTAATCAAACACACACATGTGCAATAAGACGTTGTAAGTTGTATTTTTACTCAGTTGTATATAACATTTGTATTCTATTTTTATCCTAATGCATATTTTATTCTACTATTTTATTCTATTCTGTACAGTTGTGTACAGTATATTATTCTTATTGTATTCTAATTTTTGCTATATAACTTTGCACTGTCCACTTTCTGCTGTGACAAAACGAAAGGTAATCTTATCTTATCTTAACACGATTACTTCAGTTATAGTACACCAACTTCTCTTATACATTAGCACTAAGGGAACACTAAATGAACCGGTGGTTTTTGTCGATAAAACTCATCTAAGATGACCACAAAATTATTATTCTGTGCTTGATGTGCCTCACCTTTGGCCCTGGCTTTTCCCCTCTGACTGCACTAGGACATATGCCTCTTGATAAAATAACACATTGATTCGTGCCATATAAAAAGTGAGACATGTCAATTCAGATTCTTTGTCAAATCTACACTAATCAATCAATTTACATCAGCAGCCTAACAATTGTAGTGCAAACTGCACTACAAGGTGGAATATTTGCAAAATCATGACTACCTCATGATATTTTGTCTCAAAAATTAACCCTATGAATACGTCAGTGGCACTAGGATGAAATTATTGTGTCACCATGTCTGTGAAGGTTCTCAGTCATCCAGGTCATCGTAGTCAAAGGAGTTTGCAAAGAAAAGCATCTGGACTTCTTTGAGTTGCTTGAAGACGTTTCACCTCTCATCCGAGAAGCTTCTTCAGTTCTAAGGTCAAATGGCCGAGAGTCCCAGATTTAAACCCAGTGGGAGTATCCCCCCAAAGAGGGACAAAGGACCCCCTGGTGATCCTCTAATCACATGCGACAAGGTGTGAAAGCGGGTGTGGGACCTAATCAGCCAGGGTTTCGGGTGAGCTCATTGTGAAACCTGGCCCCACCCTATCATGTGATTTCCTGAGGAATGCCCGGACCTCTACATTGGAGAGACCAAACAGCCACTTCACAAGCGCATGGCACAACATAGAAGAGCCACCTCCACAGGACAAGACTCAGCAGTCCACCTGCATCTTAAGGATAAAGGTCACTCTTTCGAGGATGCCAATGTTCACATATTGGACAGAGAGGACAGATGGTTTGAAAGAGGAGTGAAAGAGGCCATCTATGTCCACTGTGAGCGACCATCTTTGAACAGAGGCGGTGGTTTACGACACCAACTGTCTGCCATCTATAATCCAGTTTTGAGTTCCCTCCCCAGACGCCTTAACGCCCACTCACATCCTGGGCCATCTGACCTCAGGAAATCACATGATAGGGTGGGGCCAGGTTTCACAATGAGCTCACCCGAAACCCTGGCTGATTAGGTCCCACACCCACTTTCACACCTTGTTGCATGTGATTAGAGGATCACCAGGGGGTCCTTTGTCCCTCTTTGGGGGGATACTCCCACTGGGTTTAAATCTGGGACTCTCGGCCATTTGACCTTAGAACTGAAGAAGCTTCTCGGATGAGAGGTGAAACGTCTTCAAGCAACTCAAAGAAGTCCAGACGCTTTTCTTTGCAAACTCCTTTGACTATTGTGTCACCAACATTTTAACATTAGACGTATAATTTTAACAGCCTCTGTAAACTAATATCCTGGCTTGCTCGAGGCTGCAGTTTTCTCTGACAGTTTCAATCAAAGTTAGAAATGCTACTCTGAGACTGAGAGAACTAATAGAGCTGCCTGTTGTGCAGTTAGTTTCCAAAACACGTTATTCACGGTTACATACAATTTTAGACTGATGTGGGCCAAAGCGTAGCATAGCCTGTAACGTTATTATGATGGACACATTTTATGAGTGAGCTTGGCTTTAAGTGACTTACAGGTTTCTTTGAAAAATACTTTCTTATATGCACGTTCTTCCTCTTTGCTACCGTCCTCTCAGCGCAGGTTTGCGGTCGGACTCCAGTAGAGAACGTAATTGAACTCTTTCTGCACCGCTGGGTGACTGAGACGCTGACAGATCTTTTTTTTTTCTTTCTATCGTTTTTTTTTTTTTTTTTTTTTTTTACAAGAAGCGATCAAATTATTGGTGGGGACATGTCCCCTCCGTCCATGCCAAATCGACGCCCTTGGTGTCCACTGTTCACTGCGTGGGAAGAAAACTTTTTTAAACCCTAAACTTCCAGGCAAGCAGCGAGTGCGCTACAACGTTTTGTTTTTGTTTTTAAATTAACTTTATTGAACACACAACAGTATACAACATACAAACAGATGAAGTATACAAAAGAACAGAACATGAACATACAAAACCAGAGGTAAAAAAAAATAATTATATGAGTACAGGCAAAAATTCACAGATATATATTGTTTTGAGAGCCTTTTTGTTGGTAGAGTCTGATATTGATTGTATATACATTTCCACATCCTTAAAAAAATGACAGAAAAATGGTGTTTTGTTTGTAAACTTACATTTATGGATAAAAAATTTAGCTAAAAGTATTAACAAATTTATCATAAAAAAACATTTATCATTCTTCTTGGGGAAATTAAAGAAACAGAATAAAACATTTTCCCATCGTAAAGAAAATTCCCTTAAAATATGGACAATAACAAAACTGCTAAATTCCTTCCAGAACCTCTGTGTAAAAGAACAGTACCAAAAAGATGTGTCACAGTTTCTGGATGATCCCCACAGAAAGTACAGTTAGTATTTATGTCTCTTTTAAATTTTACCATGTAGTGACTGGCTGGATAACATTTATGCAGAATTTTAAATGAGACTTCCTTCACCTTATTTACAATCAAATATTTATGGGGGATCATCCAGACTGTCTTCCACTTGATATCTGGAACATATCGGTTCCAGTAAGATATTATATACGGGAGAGAGACGATATCTTCCTGGAATAAACTACGTATTCTCTTATTGCTGTTACCAAGTTACTGTGAAAAGCAGATTTTTCCTATTGGTGACTCAGCTGGATCAGGGAGAGTGACTGAGGTAGATATTGAGCTGTCAGTGTTTTTATATAACATTAGAGTCCCTGAGGGTCTGGCACCAAGCACCATTGAGAATTCCTGAACACTGATTGGAAAATTATATAGTGCAATAAAGTCATTGTAAGTAAGTAGTTGTCCCTCTTTATTAACCAGCTAAGCCACCAATAGGATCCCATTTTGGACCCAAGTTTCCAGGAAAAGTGATTTATTTTTAAATAAAATATCTCTGTTGTTCCAGATAAGGTATTTGTGAGGGGAGAAGTTGTGTTTATAAATGAGGGTCCACGCTAAGAGCACTTGCTTATAGAATAGAATAGAATTCAACTTTATTGTCATTGCACATGCACAGGCACAGGGCAACGAAATGCAGTTTGCATCCATCCAGAAGTGCTTTAGCCGTGATATAGATATATTACAATATATATTAGCAATAATATAGATGTGTAAGTATATATTATTGCTAATATATATTGTAATATATATGGAAGGATGAAAGTTTTACAGGGAGTTTCTCAACATTGTAATTACAATTTAAAATAAAATGAAAGCCACCAAAACGAGAGAAAATATGATATGGTATAAAGTTCCAGATAGAGGTAGGGTTTTTAAGAAAATGTTTAGCCCAATTAATTTTGAAAGTGTTATTTAAAGTAGAAAAGTCTAAGACGTTAAGCCCACCTGACTCGTACTTATTCATCACAACGGTTTTTCCATATAAAATTAAAGAGCATACGGTCAATATCTTTACTAATTTTCTTATCCAGATGTAAGGAGACAGCAGCATATGTTAATCGGGATATCCCTTCAGCTTTAGTAACTAACACTCTACCTTTCAACGACAAGTCCCTTTGCAGCCACTGGTTGAACTTTTTTAAGGTTTTCTGTATAATTGGAGTGAAGTTTGAGGAGCATCTTGATTTTTGGTCTTTGGATATTAACAGTCCCAAGTATGTGACTTCTTGTTTAACAGAAATATTACAGGTAGTATTTGCAGGGCAGTCTTTAATTGCTAGTAACTCACACTTTCTTAGATTTAGGCATAAACCAGAGGCCTCAGAGAAATCATTAATCACACTAAGGGCTGGAGGGATTTGGTTTGCATTCTTCAAGAAGAGTGTGGTGTCATCGGCTAACTGGCTGATGACGAGCTCATCAGCTATGGTGATTCCTTGTACAACACTGTTTGAGATATTAGTTGCAAGAATTTGTGTACACCTCTCCGTGAATCGCTACCTTATCGTGGTGGAGGGGTTTGTGTGTCACAGGGATCCCAGGGGCTATGTTGTCTGGGGGCTTTTGCCCCCTGGTAGGGTCTCCCATGGCAAATTGGTCCTGGGTGAGGGACCAGACAAAGAGCGATTCAGAAGACCCGTATGAAAAGAACATCAAGGGAACAGTTTACCCTGCCCGGGATAGGGTTACCGGGGCCCCGCCCTGGAGCCAGACCCGGGGAGGGTGCCCGAGGGCGAGCGTCTGGTGGCCGGGCCTTAGTCCATGGGGCCCGGCCGGGCACAGCCCGAAGAGGAGACATGGGCCCATCCTCCCGCAGGCCCACCACCCGCAGGAGGCGCCATAGGGGTCGGGTGCAATGTGTGTCGGGCGGCGGCCAGGAGCGGAGGCCCTGGCAGACCGATCCCCGGCTGCCTAGACTGGCAATAGGGACATGGAATGTCACCTCTCTGGTGGGGAAGGAGCCTGAGTTAGTGCGTGAGGTTGAGAAGTACCGGCTAGATATAGTCGGGCTCACCTCTACGCATGGCTTGGGCTCTGGAACCAGTCTCCTGGAGAGGGGCTGGACTCTGTCTCAGTCTGGAGTTGCCCCTGGTGAGAGGCGGCGGGCTGGGGTGGGTATTCTAATATCCCCCCAGCTTGCTGCCGGTACATTGGGGTTTTTCCCGGTGGATGAGAGGGTTTGTTCCCTGCGCCTCAGGGTCGGGGACGGGTCCTGACTGTCATCTGCGCTTATGCGCTGAGTGGCAGTTCAGAGTACCCAGCCTTCTTAGAGTCCCTGGGGGGGGGGGGGGGTGCTGGAAGGTGCCCCACCTGGAGACTCTGTTGTCCTACTGGGAGACTTCAATGCTCACGTGGGTAACGACAGCGAGACCTGGAGGGGCGTGATTGGGAGGAACGGCCTCCCTGATCTGAACCCGAGTGGTGTTTTGTTATTGGACTTCTGTGCAAATCACAGTTTGGCCATAACGAACACCTTGTTCGAACATAAGAGTGTCCATAAGTGCACGTGGCACCAGGATGCTCTAGGCCGCAGGTCGATGATCGATTTTGTAATCGTATCACCAGACCTGCGACCATATGTTCTGGACACTCGGGTAACGAGAGGGGCTGAGCTGTCAACTGATCACCACCTGGTGGCGAGTTGGATCAGGTGGCGGGGGAGGACGCTGGACAGACCCGGTGCACCTAAACGCGTAGTGAGGGTGTGCTGGGAACGTCTAGCAGAGGCCCCAGTCCGCGAGATCTTCAACGCACACCTCCGGCAGAGCTTCAACAACATTCCGAGGGAGACTGGGGACATTGAGTCCGAATGGACCATGTTCAGCGTCTCCATTGCCGAAGCTGCTGCATTGAGCTGCGGCCGCAAGGTGGTTGGTGCCTGCCGTGGTGGTAATCCCCGAACCAAATGGTGGACACCAGAGGTGAAGGGAGCCACCAGGCTGAAGAAGGAGTCCTATCGGGCTTGGTTAGCCTGTGGGACTCCAGAGGCAGCTGACAGGTATCGACAGGCCAAGCGGAATGTGGCTCGGGCAGTGGCTGAAGCAAAAACTCGGGTGTGGGAGGAGTTCGTAGAGGCCATGGAAAAAGACTTTTGGACTGTCTCGAAGAGATTCTGGCAAACCGTCAGGCGTCTCAGGAGGGGAAAGCGGTGCTCTACCTGCACTGTGTATAGTGCTGGCGGTGCGCTGCTGACGTCGACTGAGAAAATTGTCAGACGGTGGAAGGAATACTTTGAGGACCTCCTTAATCCCACTGACACGTCTTCCGAGGAGGAAGCAGAGTCTGGGGATGAGGGGAATGACCCGCCAATTTCTGGGCCCAAGGTCACTGAGGCAGTTAAACAACTCCTCGGTGGCAGAGCCCCTGGTGTTGATGAGGTCCGCCCCGAGTTCCCAAAGGCTCTGGACGTTGTAGGGCTGTCCTGGTTGACACGCCTCTACAATGTTGCGTGGAGATCAGGGGCAGTACCCCTGGACTGGCAGACCGGGGTGGTGGTCCCCATCTTTAAGAAGGGAGACCGGAGGGTGTGTTCCAACTACAGGGGGATCACACTCCTCAGCCTCCCTGGGAAAGTCTATGCCAGGGTGCTGGAAAGGAGAGTTCGTCCGTTAGTCGAACCTCGGATACAGGAGGAACAATGCGGTTTTCATCCTGGTCGCGGAACACTGGACCAGCTCTTTATCCTCTCGAGGATACTTGAGGGTGCATGGGAGTTTGCCCAACCAGTCTACATGTGTTTTGTGGACTTGGAGAAGGCATTCGACCGTGTCCCTCGGGGTGTCCTGTGGGAGGTGTTGCGGGAGTATGGGGTGTCTGGCCCACTGCTACGGGCCATTCGATCCCTATACAACCGTTGTAAGAGTTTGGTTCGCATTGCCGGCAATAAGTCGGACTCGTTTCCGGTCGGTGATGGGCTCCGCCAGGGCTGCCCTTTATCACCGATTCTGTTCATAATTTTTATGGACAGGATTTCTAGGCGCAGCCAAGTGGCGGAGGGCTTTCACTTCGGTGGCCTCAGAATCTCATCTCTGCTTTTTGCGGATGATGTGGTTCTGATGGCTTCATCAGGTGGGGGCCTCCAGCTCGCACTGGAACGGTTCGCAGCCGAGTGTGAAGCAGCGGGAATGAGGATCAGCACCTCCAAATCTGAGGCCATGGTTCTTAGCCGGAAAAGGGTGGAGTGCCCACTCGGGGTCGGGGATGAGTTCCTGCCCCAAGTGGAGGAGTTTAAGTATCTTGGGGTCTTGTTCGCGAGTGATGGGAGAAGGGAGCCGGAGATCGACAGACGGATTGGTGCTGCGGCTGCAGTGATGCGGACGCTGCACCGGTCCGTCGTGGTGAAGAGGGAGCTGAGTGTAAAAGCGAAGCTCTCAATTTACCGGTCGATCTACGTCCCGACCCTCACCTATGGCCACGAGCTGTGGGTAGTGACCGAAAGAACGAGATCGCGGATACAAGCGGCAGAAATGAGCTTCCTCCGAAGGGTGGCTGGCCTCTCCCTTAGAGATAGGGTGAGAAGTTCGGCCATCCGGGAGGGGCTCAGAGTAGAGCCGCTGCTCCTCCACATCGAAAGGAGCCAGTTGAGGTGGTTCGGGCATCTGATAAGGATGCCCCCTGGGCGCCTCCTGGGTGAGGTGTTCCGGGCATGTCCCACCGGGAGGAGGCCCCGGGGCAGACCCAGGACGCGCTGGAGAGATTATATCTCTCGGCTGGCCTGGGAACGCCTTGGTGTTCCCCCGGATGAGCTGGAGGAGGTGACTGGGGAGAGGGAGGTCTGGGCTTCTCTGCTTAGGCTGCTGCCCCCGCGACCCGACGGATGAAGTGGATGAAGATGGATGGATGGATGGATGGATGGATGGATGGATGGATGAATTTGTGTACAAAGTAAAAATAAATATGGTGAGATAGGACATCCTTGGTGAATACCACGTTTCAGGTCAAATCTCGGGTGGAGCCGCTAATCATTTTAATAGAACTATTGCCATTCGCGTATAAGGTTTTGACAGCTTTACAGAAAAATTCACCAAAGCCAAATTTTTCCAAAGAGTGGAAAATAAATTGATGTTCAATTGTATCAAAAGCCTTATAAAAATCCAGGAGGAGAATGAAGCTATTGTCAGGTACCAAATCAGAGAAATCAAGTAAATCCAGAACCAGTCTAATCTTATTAGAAATGTGTCTATTTCTCATAAAGCCTGATTGTGTCTCATTGATAATTGTGTCCAAGACCTCTTTAATTCTGTTAGCAAGTATTAAAGCCATAATCTTATAGTCATTATTGAGCAGGGAGATGGGTCTCCAATTATCAATAAAAGTAAGTCTTTGTTTGGTTTTGGAATAAGTGTTATGAGACCTTGAGTAAGAGTAGGAGGGAGGGTGTTATTCTCTATACTTTCTGTGAAAACCTGCAGTAAAAACGGAGTCAGGAGATTAGAAAATGATTTATAAAACTCTGCAGTCAAACCATCTGTGCCGGGAGATTTATTGGCCTTAAGTGCAGAAATGGAAGTACAGACTTCCTCCACAGTCAGAGGGCTGTCACAATAACTCCTATCTTCCACAACAATAGTTTTTAGGTTTTTAATATTATTGAAAAATCCTGTTGAGAAAACCTCATTATATTTTGAGTTATTGAATTCAATTCAATTCAATT
>JAQSNX010010778.1:0-10240 GCA_029532605.1 Oreochromis grahami | reverse complement strand
ATTGCCCAAAGAGAAAAGAAGGTTTGGACATGAACAGTAAGACTGTGAAACCTAGAGTGGCACACTGGAAGCCAAGTGCATAGCAACCATAGCAACTGACATGTATTTCCTGAAAAAATCAATATCATGTAACTAAACTTAAGAGGGATAAGATGGAAACCTAACACATATGCCTAATCATTAATGAATAGCCCAAATATTTGTGAACATTTTAAAGTTTGAATGGTTGTTCTACGTGAAAGTAGGAAAAAAGTAGTTAAGTTTCAAAAACAAGCCAAAGTTTTTAGCAGAATTGCGGAAGTTTCCATTCATTTCAATGGGACAAATTCAAGGAAAAAGCTTAATATTTTAAAAGTATAATAGAGAAAATACCAAAAGTCATAGCCATCATTAGCAGAAATAGCAGAATAGTTTAAAATTTGAACGGTGAAAATCGGCTGAATAGTTCTGTAGTTAAGTGCCAAAAAAATGTAAAAGTGGCAACTAGAATAAAGTATAAAGAATAAAGAGAGAAACAGGAACTCAATAGTGTGGATGCATAAGCATCCACACAATAAAGAGAAACAGGAACTCAATATTGTGGATGCATAAAGCATCCACACAATAATAATAAAGAATAAAGAGAAACAGGAACTCAATAGTGTGGATGCATAAAGCATCCACACAATAAAGTATAAAGAATAAAGAGAAACAGGAACTCAATAGTGTGGATGCATATAGCATCCACATAATAAAGAGAAACAGGAACTCAATAGTGTGGATGCATAAAGCATCCACACAATGAAGAGAAACAGGAACTCAATATTGTGGATGCTTAAAGCATCCACACAATAAAGAATAAAGAGAAACAGGAACTCAATAGTGTGGATGCCTCCAGCATCCACAATAAATCCGAGGAATAGTAATGTGTGTGCCTCTTGGCATAGGCACACATAATAAATCCGATTAATAATATGTGTGCCTCTTGGCATAGGCACACATAATGAGAAAATGCTACTCTGAGACTGTATGCAAGTGTAGCTTTTTATGATGCCTTTACACTCCCACTAAAGTCTCACTTTCTGGATCACAGAGATTGTGATTGGTTCTTTGGGTTTTGTTTTTTGTAATAGTCTCTGAAAGTCTTTGGGTTCAGCAGTGCAATTTAAAATCTCATAGCAAACATTAATTCACTAACAATAATACAGTTTACATGCCTGAGCATCAGATTAAAGTCGACCTACTAATTATGTCAATGCTAAAAACGCACCTTCAACAGCTTCAGGAACTTTATTTCCCCCTCCTTCTTCTGACAGTATGTAGATGATTTTGTATGATATCAGCTGGTTTGCATAATATGTGCAGTCAGCTTATGTTGACATATTGGTGACGTTGACTGCCTTGTATTTTTTCAAAGGTTCCATATTGTTTCTTTTTTTCATCAGTTTTCATCCTTTAAGCAGAAACTATGTTGATTGAAAGCCAGTAACAGTGGCACAACAGACTTTAAATGAGCAACTGCGTGTTAATCTCAGCACTGACAGTGAGATTATGCAACCTGATTTATTTTTTGTTCATCAGCTTTAAAGGAAGGTGGAACTGTGATTTGTCCAATTCGATCATCATGATTATTTTATTAGTGACAATAAATTTTATTGCACTTTTCTGATATAATATTCACCTTTTTACAAACAAAATGTAGAATTTTTCCTTTGTTACTGTGCCTGCATGATGTGATGTGCCAATAAGCTCTTAGCAACTGGTGACTTTCCTAATCCTGTGCCTCTTTCTATACATCACACATTTTTTCATCTTCAAAAATGTTCTGCAGGTGAGAGATATATCTTTATTATCGCTTTCATTTATTTACCCATTTTATTTTTAGTTTTTGCAAAACAGAGCAATGCAACCTAACACCTGGAAATACACAAAGAAAAGGACATGAGAATAAACAAAAAGAGGACCAATGTCATTCAAGTTTCTTCTAAATAGTCTAGGATTTGTCTGAATGTTTGAGTTTTGCTCCTCTTGCTGGCCTTTCACATATGAATTTTTTAGTGCAGCATATTCTTGGGTTATATAAGATAATATAGCATTGTTTGTATTATCTATAATTTTGTAGTATTCAGTTTAGTATCATTTTGTTTCATTTGTGTCATTTTGTTAGCCCTTCTCTTTCACTTGTGTTTGTCTTCCTTTTTAATATTGGCATTGCCTGTGTCTTGCATGGAGGTTTCACTTCCTTTGTTTTGTTTTTGTCCTCCCACCTAACACCTCTCTTTGTTGCCCTACAACTGAGTCAGTACATTTTTATGTCATTCACTTGGTCATGTGTTCTGCTTTTTTCTTTTTGTTCTCAAAGTTCATCTTCCTCCGCCCTCTCTCTACCTAAGCTTTCTCCTATAAAAAACATTTTTTATTAAAACTTGGTTGTTTTTAGGAAACCATCCTAATGTACATAGGAAATAATTTCCTATCAGTTACTGGTTCATTTTCTTTTATTTTTTTTTAAATTTAGGATTCAATCACAACAATTGTACAAATGACAAAAAACAGTACAGAGTCTTTGTGCTGTACGCTGAGGGTTAGTGGGAGTGTTATGGTCTGGTTTCATGTACTTCATACATCAGTCATAACATCATGCCTGTTTAAAAACAATAAAAGTTCCTTCAGTGACTAAAGCCGTTTCATGTGTTCTAATTGCCTTGTCTTCATTTTTGATGACCTAGGTGAGAGTAAAACCAAGTTAAAAGTATTTATTAAAGTGTCTCAGGTCTCATTTGTTTGTTTTTTTTTTGTTTGTGGAAAAGTATAGTTTGTATAAAATGTTGTGATATTTTTTGTTATTTAAGGACAGCTCGTTTCTATTTGCTAAACTTAAACTAAACAAAAGTTTTGTTGTTAGCAACATATTTAAAAATCATTTAAATCATATGTAAAAATTGCATATAAAAGAAATGTCCAAGCCAAACTTCTAGAAATGCCTTTCAATTTTAGTGTATTTGAGAATGCAACTGTCTATATTCATGTTCAATAATAATAGCCCTTTAATGTCATTGTACATGCACAGAAATTAGTGCCTGTTTTCATGTGAACTGCATGAAAACATAAAGGTAAGACAGCAGGAATAATAAACAACAGGAGAAGTATATACAATCAAGAAAAGGCAAACATTGGAGAGCAAAAGGTTGAGTGGTTCAATGGACTGAGGTAGTTGTGTGTGAGTGGCCTGAGTGATGAATGTTTAACCATGGCTCAGATTGGTGAGGTGAATGGGCAGGTGGGGTGTGGCCATAGGGTTTGTTAAGAAATGAATTGCCCAGGGAAGAAGCTGTGAGTGAGTCTGGGAGGTGCCTCATCCACTGGCATGCCAACTATAAAGGGAGTGTGCCATGTTGGTAGAGTAATTTTATAGAATGAAGAACAGCAAGCCAAGAGAACACGCCTCTACAGTGAGCTGAAGCATTAAACTCCTATTTTTTTGCCTTTATCACTTTTTTTTTTGTCACTCATATTGTGACATTTGTCTGTCCCTTATATTATTAACATTCTGGATACTCCTGTTCTCAGCAGTTGTCCATGACAGTCAAACACCAGGGATTGCAAACTAATGCTCAGTTCAGTTTTATTTATACAGAATTACAACTACAGATGTCAGGGTGTCTGTAATCACAGTAGAAAATCATGCCACTTGCCACAATGTCCTGCTACACATGGCCACATACCACAAAGAATGATGGGCCTTCGTGGTGGTCAAACAGATTTGGTTTGGCCATGTGGCCAGCACAAGGCCAGTTGCAGATACACTGCTGGCTTTTGTGTGGCCCAGAACAGTTTCAGCTCTGGCCCCAGATGTCAGCCTGCCTACCGGCTACCTCAATCAAACCATGTGATAAACGTGCTGGAACATGAGAGTGAAACATGAGAACGCCCTGTTCCTCAGCATAACGTCCTCCCACCCTCCCAGATCACTAAGTGCTCTATTCAACATGCACCCAATCACACACTGTTGAAAACCTGAGTGCTTCCTAATGACATTCATACACATTTACATTCTTGACATGCAGACTGGAGGAGCCAGGGATCGAACCACTAACCTTCTGGTCAGAGGTGAAGTCTGCTCCATTTCCCTGCAGATACAGCTACCCAGTGGGTAGCGTCAGTAAACCGTCATGAGGTTTTGGATAGAAGGCAACACTCAACTGTGTCAAACCTGGATCAAACGTTGGCTACCATAGCAGTATAGTATTGCAAACATGGCATTTGGTTCTTCGACCTAGGCAAATAGGAACCTCTGACCACTCAGTCAGAAGTGCCAGCTTGATGCTGGATCTGGGGCAGGCCTGTTTTCTCATGAGCCTGGGCCACATACACCTGCAAACCATAATCAGGCCAGATATGGCATGCCATCACATAAACAGTGCCATCTACACCAGGCCTGGCCCATATCTGGATGAAATACCACTTACCATGCCAGAGGTCAGACATCAGATCCAGGCCAGACCTGTCCGCTATGTGGAATGTAAGCAAAGACCCTACAATATCAATAGATGGGGCAGAACGCCACTGTAAGTTATAATGGCAATCTATTACTTTTTTCAAGTAACAAGTAATGTAGGGATTACTATTGAAAACGGTACGATGAATGGTTTCACGTAGGAACCCTGTGGTGCTGTCTGCTAAGTTGATCCTTTGTCAGATATGTTCACCAGCTACTCGTAAGCGAGGCCCCAACGTTTCTTACAGCTGTCTATCATACACAATCAAGTGTTGTGAGGTGGCATGCAGCGTTGAAAGCGTGGAAGTACTGACCTTATTTTGAGTTTGATTCCATAAAAAGTGACAGAAACATCATGTTTGTGTGGCAGAAGAAAACTTCTTTTTAGAGTGTAAGAAACCCTTAAGTTCTTTAACAAGCACCGAGTGTACTACAATCGCAAATGTGAATTTAAACAGAGAAGCTCTGCATCCTTCCATGCACCTGTGGCATGGCATGCAGGCAACTTCTAACCCAGTCCTGCTTTACACTTAATAGACAACAGAGGATTTAGTTTTCAGTTTATTGAATTTGCTGGATGTTTGTTCATCATCTCAAAGAGTTAGTAATATAAAATATTTAGGATTTATGGGCTGGAGGCCTGGGATTTGGAGTGTTGGCTCTCACATACTGAATTAATGTTTGTTATTGGACTTCTGTGTAATGAATTGGCTATAATTGATCTTGTTGACATAATGCCCATAGTGATGTGCACCAGGCATCTCAGCCCAGTTGATTGAATTTGTAATCGCATCACCAGACCTGCGACCATATGTTCTGGATTTAAAGAGAAGGTGCTGTGCAGAGTGCCCACCAACTCCACCTGTGGAAGCCCACCAGGTGCGGGGAGGACGTCTGGACAGACCCGTGATGCCCTGTAGTGAGGGTGTGCTGGGGTGCTGCTGCTAGCAGAGGCCCCAGTCTGCGAGATCTTCAACTCACACCTCCGGCAGAGTTCACAGCATTCCGAGGGAGACTGGGGACATCGAGTCCGAGATGACGATTCAGCGCTCCATCGCGAGCTGCTGCATTGAGCTGCGGCCGGAAAGTGCTGGTGCCTTTGGTGGGTAATCCTGAACCAAATGGTGGACACAAGAGGTGAAGGGAGCCACCAGGCTGAAGAAGGAGTCCTATCGGGGCTTGGTTAGCCTGTGGGACTCCGGGAGGCAGCCGACAGGTATCGACAGGCCAAGCGGAATGCGCTCGGCAGTGGCTGAAGCAAAACTCGGGTGTGGGGAGGAGTTCGGAGAGGCCATGGAAAAAGACTTTCGGACTGCCTCGAAGAGATTCTGGCAAACCGTCAGGCGTCTCAGGAGGGGAAAGCGTGCTCTACCTGCACTGTGTGTATAGTGCTGGCGGAGCTGCTGATGTTGACTGAGAAAATTGTCAGGCGGTGGAAGGAATACTTCGAGACTCCTTACCCACTGACACGGCTTCCGAGGAGGAAGCAGAGTCTGGGGATGAGGGGAATGACCCGCCAATTTCTGGGGCGAGGTCACTGAGGCAGTTAAACAACTCCCTTGTGGCAGAGCCCTGGTGTTGATGAGGTCCGCCTCGAGTTCTGAAGGCTCTGGACATTGAGGGCTGGTCTGGTTGACACGCCTCTAGATGTTGCCTGACCAGGGCAGTACCCCTGGACTGGCAGACCGGGGTGGTGGTCCCCATCTTTAAGAAGGGAGACCGGAGGTGTGTTCCAACTACAGGGGGATCACACTCCTCAGCCTCCCTGGGAAAGTCTATGCCAGGGTGCTAAGGAGAGTTCGTCCGTTAGTCGAACCTCGGATACAGGAGGAACAATGCGGTTTTCGTCTGTTCGGGAACACTGGACCAGCTCTTCATCCTTTCTAGGACACTTGAGGGGCCATGGCAGTTTGTTAACCAGTCATGTGTTTTGTGGAGTTGGAGAAGGCATTCGTCTGTCCCTCCGGGTGTCCTGTGGGAGGTGTTGGCCCTGCAGTATGGCGTTGCCTCATGTGATTGTGGGCCATTCATGTCCTATACAACCGTTGCAAGAGTTTGGTTCGTATTGCGGCAGAAGTCGGACTCGTTTCCGGTGGGTGATGGACTCCACCCAGGGCTGCCCTTTGTCACCGGTTCCTCTGTTTGATAATTTTTTAGGCAGCACTTTAGGCCCAGCCAAGTGGCTGGAGGAGCTCTTTGCCTTTGGCTTGGACTCATTGCTCGCCCATGATGTGTTGTTGGCTTCAGGTGAAGCTTCAGCTCACTGGGTCCTGGCTCGCAGCTGAGTGTGAAGCAGCGGAATGAGGATCAGCACCTCCAAATCTGAGGCCATGGCCCAGCCAAGAAGGTGGAAGTGCCCACTCTGGGTTGGGGACTGAGCTCCTGCTCAGTGGTGTGCAAGCAGTTCAACATCTCTGTGTCTGTTGAGTGCATGGGGAGAGCAGCCCAGATCCAGACTCCCATCGTGTGTTGTGCAGGATGTGACGTGGCATCTCTGTCCTGGCCAGAGGGAGTCAGGGAAGCCAAAGGCTCCATCATGAGGCCCACCTATTTGCCCACCTCACTGTGAGACGGCCATCAGCGTGGGCATGTCCAAAGAATGATCTGCACAGCTGGACAATGTTCTTCAAGGGTGGCTGGCCTCCGTGGAGAGCAGAGATGTCAAGAGTTTGAGCGCAATACAGCTGCTGTTTCTTCCCATCGAAAGGAGCCAAAGGAGGAGCGAAAGGAGAAAGAAAAGGAGCGAAGTAGGCTTGGGCATCTGACAACACCTCCTGGGCCCTCCTGTGTGTGAGGGTTTCCGCATGTCCCACCGGAGGAGTTGCTTGGGACCCAGGAGATGGAGATCACTCGGCTGCTGGGACGCCTTGGCATTCCCAGAAGCTGGAGCAGGTGGCTGGGAGAGGGAGGTCTGGGTCTCCGCTCAGGTGTCTCTGACCGGCCTCCAGTAAGCGAATTATGAATGTGTTATACGCATGTTAAATGTGGAAAGAGGTTGAAATGTTAAACAAATTTCTTCCAGTCAGAGAATGTTGCATATAATTAAGTTTTTGCTCACTATAATTATTAAAATATTTAACTTAAGTTCAAATAAGTTTCCATTTGATTACTTTTTGATGATGGATTATGCAGAAAAAGAGAATTAGGAAAAAATTTTTTGCTTTATCACCTTTTCAGGTTGAAATTTTTTTTAAAAAAAATTTTTTTTTTTTTTTTAAAATGGTCATGAAACCAAGACTTTATTGATAAAACTAGGTGTTTTTGGGGAGGGGAAGGGTGTTTTTTTTTTTTTTTTTTTTTAAAACCTGCCCCTTTTGGGTTTTTTTGCCTTTAAAATTATTTTTAAAAAGGGGAAAGAAAGAGCCCAACATTACTTACCAAGGGATTTAAGCTTGCCGAATGGTCCATTTGATTCACCTTTTATTGTTTATTTTTTTTGTCACTTGCTGAATACGGGAATTAAGGGGGGAAAAAGGGGGAAAAAAGGAAAAAACAGCGGGGAAGAGGGAGGGGGAAAAAAGGGGAAAAAAACCAAAAACCAACAAATAAGCAGACAAAAAATACATATATCGATCTTTGGGATCCCCTTTTAGAAAAAAAGAGAAAGCAAGCAGAAAAAAAGAGAAAAAAAAAAACACAATGTTATGGAATATTAAAAAATATAAAATGTTAGACATTATTGTGAGGAAGTTTTAAAACATGTCTTTGAGGAAACCCAAAAAAGGGTGTAGTTTGTGTGTGATCACCCGTTTTACACCTGTGACATAAGGGCTTTTTTTTAAAAGGTTCCTTCATGAAATCTGTGGGAGGTGGGCCACTGCCCGTCCTCCGGGGCATGACCATAGGAGGGAAAAAACTCCAACCCAGGGGCCCCCAGAACAAAAAAGGAAGCCCAAAACAGAGGGCAGCCCGATATCCAAAAGAGCTGAGGGGGTGATGGGGGGCATCAGCACCCCGGGAAGCAGAAGCCAGGGGGGTTGACCCAGGGCCCCGGGAGCCCCGCGGAGCCGCGTGCCTGGTGCCCGACCCCGGCCAGACCAGGCCCCCCCCCAAGGGGCCCCCAGTAGCCGGGCCCCAGGCCCCAAAGCAGCCCCAGGGGGCCCCCCGGTGTGCATGGGGCCCCCCCCCGGACACAGAAACCACCAGAGATTCTAGGGTCCCCCCCGGCGGGGGAAGGGTGGGGGGAAGGCCTCCAAACCTTGGGGGGCCAATGTCCCAGGGGGGGCTTGACCCAACCCTGAAATAGCAAACATACAGGCACACACAGAACAAACATCCATTCCCCCCCTCATGCCCCCATAGGAAATATCCCCCTAACCAACGCGGAGACAACAAAAAGAGACGGACACACCATTTCCCCCCAGCGACTCAAAAACCGGGTTGGGGTACCCTTCCCCCTGGGGGAAGGAAAACCCCCGGGGGTGTTACCCTTTTCCCTGGGAAACAGGCCCCCCGACTCCACAGCACAGGGGGGCCCCACATTCCGACCCCAGTCGGGAAAGGAACTCCTCCTTCCCAGCCCCCCCCCAGCAGGCCCAAAAAAAGGGGGGGTGGAAAACTCCCAAAACCCCCCTCCACCCCTATATGTAGTGTTGATGTATGTGTGTTCAAGGGCATTTTAAAACCCCGGAGGGGATGGAGCTACCTGCCAGACAGCAGGTAACGCATAGCCCCTCCTGCAGCCCAAAAGTTTTTATTTTAAAAATTTAGAGGTGGGGAAGGGCCCGGGGGGGAGGTGACCCCATGGGGAATTTGGATTTGGTGGTGTCCCCCCCCCAAAATCCAATGAGTGAAGAAGTGTGGAAGGGAAAGTTAATTTTAAAAATTAGGAAGGAGAGAAAGGGGGGGGGGGGGTCCCCCACCCTGGGACACACCCCTACCCCAAGGCCCCGCATGTGTGGGTGACTGTGGTGGAGCAAAAAGGGGGGGGAGCTGGAGATGGGGGGGGAAAGGGAAAGGGGGGGGAAAACCCCCTGGGGCCAGCCCCCCTACCCCAGAGGACCCCTCTGCAACCCGCCAGGGAAAGGGGGGGCCCCCCCACCCCCGGGGGCCCCGTGCAGAGCCCGCCCCGGCCAAGAGCCCGGGAATACCCACCCCCCGAAAAACAACCCACCCCCCCCCAAACTTCCAACCACAAACAAAAGACGGAGGCTGAATTTCCCCACCTCCCGTTTTCCCCCCCTTGAGAGAAGTTTCCGAGGAAAACTCCTGCAAAAGGTACAACCTCCCCACCCTCCCAAAAAGCCCCCCAGGTGGCTCATGACCAAAAGCACCCTGCGGCAGGACCGGGCCCCCCTACACCCACCCCGCCAACCCCCCACAAACCAGGACCCAGGCCCCGAGGCCCCGGGGCCCGGGGCCCCCCCAGAAAACCCCCCAGACCTAGCCCATGGACCCACCCCCGGGGCCAGGTACCAGGCAGTAACCCAGCCCAGCACAGACCCTCCCTAGCCCTGCTGAAGCCACCCCGGAAACCCGCACCCAAGAGCCAAAAGCCCCCCTTGGCCATGACTTTTACCCGGGTAGCCCCCCAAAAGGAAAATGCTTTGGGGGAACCCCCCCTGCCCTAAGCCTGTCCCCACCCCCCCCCATCACAACAGTGAAGGTGGGACCAAACATGACCCCCCCCCCCCACAGGTGATGGAGCTGATAAAAGGGGCCCAGAAAATTGATCTGATGTGGTGGCAGAGGCTGTATCAAGATAATGTAACTAATAAAAATTTCTATATTGGTTAGAATTAAGATTATTTTTATTTTTTCCCG
>JAQSNX010010729.1:0-11847 GCA_029532605.1 Oreochromis grahami | reverse complement strand
AAAGGCACCATCAATGCAGAAAAATATATTCAGGTTCTAGAACAGCATATGCTCCCATCCAGACGTCATCTCTTTCAGGGAAGACCCTGCATTTTTCAACAAGATAATGCCAGACCACATTCTGCATCAATCACAACATCATGGCTGCGTAGGAGAAGGATCCGGGTACTGAAACGGCCAGTCTGCAGTCCAGATCTTTCACCTATAGAAAACATTTGGCGCATCATAAAGAGGAAGGTGCGACAAAGAAGGCCCAAGACGACTGAACAGTTAGAGGCCTGTATTAGACACGAATGGGAGAGCATTCCTATTGCTAAACTTGAGAAACTGGTCTCCTCGGTCCCCAGACGTCTGTTGAGTGTTGTAAGAAGAAGGGGAGATGCCACACAGTGGTGAAAATGGCCTTGTCCCAACTTTTTTGGGATTTGTTGACACCATGACATTTTGAATCACCATATTTTTCCCTTCAGATGATAAATTTTCTCAGTTTCAACTTTTGTTCCGTGATTTATGTTCTATTCTGAATAAAATATTGACATTTGCCATCTCCACATCATTGCATTCAGTTTTTATGCACAATTTGTTTAGTGTCCCGACTTTTTTGGAATCCGGTTTGTAGTTAGATTACTAGTTACTGAAAAATATAACGCAGTTATTCCCATCACTGCTCATGTGTCTAAAAAAAGTTTGTAATATTGAAAATATAATGTAATGATAAGATTATTTAAATTCCAAATTTAATGCAAACTAGTGCAAAGACAGCACTGTAAACACTAGAATGTCTTTGAAAAATTTTAGGGATTAATATATCGGCCTCAATTTTATACAATCAATATGACCTTTTAAATATTTGTTAGAAAAACAAGGACATAGCTTTCAGGTTGAAATGTGTAGCCTGTGTCTATATTTCTTCAACCTGCATCAGGCCAGCAGGTACGGAGCCCCTCTGATGACATGGTCCACAAAATAAATAAATTGTGGCCACAAAATACTACTTTGTGCCCTCGAAATACTTATTTGTGGCCACGAAATAGTATTTAGAGGGCACGAAATAGGTATAACGTGCACACGAAATGCTAATTTGTGGGGACGAATTGGGTATAACGTGGCAACGAATTACGCATTTGTGGCAACGAAATAGATAACGTGCGCACATCATATTGATACAATTCCTGGACAGCTGCGTAGAGACATAAGCATAAGAGTAGGCTAAACCTATACACCATGGACAGAGACAGTATGATTGAGTTTTATTTTAGGCTGGGAATGAGCTACAAATGCATTTTGAAAAGCCTGGCAATGCAAGGAACCATTATTACGGAGAGACATTTAAACAGGATATTGAGAGCCCAGTTGCTTTACAGACGTAAGTACGACCTGGACGCCGGGATAGATTTTATTGTCAACCAACTGCAAGGGCCTGGGAAGGATCACGGTTATCGATCAAGTGTTTTGTGCCCACAAATTAGCATTTTGTGCGCACGTTATACCTATTTCGTGCCCTCGAAATAGTATTTCGTGGGGACAAATAAGTATTTCGTGGGCACGTTATACCCATTTCGTGCCCACGAAATAGTATTTTGTGTCCACAATTTATTTATTTTTTGGACCATGTCATCAGATGGGCTCCGTAAGCAGGAAGAGACTGACTGCAGAAATCTTTGGTTATAAGAATGTTGGAAAAAGAGCTACAGACTTCATGTTCCATTCCACCAGTAAACAATTCATATTTTCAAGTCTCATCAAATTCATGTTTACTTTGTAAATTTTAGCCCACTGGATTGTCCAGAAGGGAGATAAAGTAAGGTACACTTTAGGACAGCCCGAAGTTATCCATCAACTGATTTGTAGTTTAAACAAACAAACAAAACAACAGCAGTGTAGTTACTGTTACAGACATGTTAGCATCAACAAAGCTAGATCTCACAGACTGTTAGAGCCCAATCGAAAGGTCAGTTTTTTATCTGAATATTATACTCCACATGCTTTTCAATATTAGTATTTTTTTTCATTCAGTTTGCATATTAAGATTTTTTGCTTAGTTCATCCTGCTATTATTTTGCTGTTATAAAGTGTGGGTAATTCTGCTGATGTGCTCAGGGTAAAAGTTAATCAGACAAGCAGTTTGTAAAGCCACAGTTTTGTTTTTATAGTTGTTCAATGTGTTCTACCGACAGTGTTGGGAAGGTTACTTTTAAAATGTATTCCACTAGCGATTAGAGAATACATGCCCCAAATGTATTTTGTAACGTATTCCGTTACTTTACTCAATGAGAGTAACGTAACGGAATACTAATGAATTCTTTGGATTACTTAATATATTATCATGCTTTTTAGAACTGCATGAATGTACTATTGCTGTGTGATTTATTACTATTACTGAAGGTTACTCGCCATACCAATTTCATGTTTGGGCTGTGTGCAGGCAGGAGTGGTGATATCGAGGACTTAATGTGCAGACACTCTGAGGCAAAACTGCACTCAAAAACAGCTTTAATGCTGACACAAAAAATAACCAAAACTGAAAATGCATGAAACAGCATAAGATGAGGGTAGATAACAACACAGACAAAGGAAAACACAGGGCTTAAATACACAGAGGGAGCAATCAGGGAATGGGAAACAGGAGGGAAACACAGCTGGGGCAAATCAGGGCTAATGAGACAAGGGAAGCAAAACCAGATACATTAACATGAGACATGGACTTTCAAAGTAAAACAGGAAACATAACACAGAGACGTGGACTTGACAAGGGGACACAGCAGACAGGGGAGACAGAGCAACTAACCCATATGGAAAAGAAATAGTAAAAACTTATAAAAGACTTGCGTAAGATGTGGCCTACTTCATATAGTGAATCATATAAGGCTTATATGATTTACACATGAAAGTGGCCACTTTTTCATTACTTTCATATATTGTTTTAGTAAGTATCCAAAACATACAAGTTTCATTTATATAATTTTTCAAGGGATCTTATATCTGTTTTCACTCTTGTATGCTTTTAATACATAAGTTTCACACAAGACAGATACAAACTTTATAAGATTTATATATATCTTTTCCATATGGGAAGGAACACAGACAGAAACCTGAAAGCAGAACATTAACAAAGAAACCAAAAGACTAGAAACAATAAATAATGGCAAAATCAAAGTACAATAGTAAAGAAAACACAAAACTCTGTGTCAACGACCCAGGTCTCCTAACAACCAAAACCAACTAGATTTTTAAATCTTAATATATAATGAGTAACAGTAAGGTGGACATTTGGTAAGGCTGCACTTTTTGCAGCGATCTCGAATAGAAAACTATTCCGCGCGTATATAATACAGGTCCACAGCTCTGAACCGTAGTAAAGGGACCTCTGGCTAATACGCCGAGTTCCGTGTTGGGCTCGTAGCCGAAAACTAGCTTTACTTTGATGTCTGGGTCAACTTTGCTAGCGAGAGACAGAGAGAGGCATTGAAAGGCTGCTCCAACGGACCTTATTGTTTTGGAGGAAAACACGAACACAGTGTACAGTCAAGTCTTAATAGCTTACTTACAACCGGACTCGTCAGACACTCTTTTTAGCTGCAGCGGTTATTATTATATTTACATGCTTCCAGCTCCCGTTTTTGCTCCGTGACAGCTCGGACTTTTCGACTCTCCTTTTTCTCCCTCCCTCACACTCATAGACACAAAACGGGTATGGTGGGCCATTCTCCCTGCAGCACGGACTACACTGCCCATGAGGCTACATTCTTTAGGGCTATGCCTGTAACACTTCTCCTATTGCCTTCATATTAAATAATTTTTTGAATAATAATTTCAAAAAATATTTCTTCCCTTCATTAAGCGCAAGTAGAGGTGACATGGGCTGTGAGATTTGCATGCAGGCATTAGAGCCTCTTAATGCGTGTTTTGTTTGGGTTTCCACCAGCGTGGAATTACCAAATATACAGAGGGGACAGCCTAACATATGAAACAGGAAAAGACCGCCATATAATCCATTTATTTCAATAAAGTAACTGTATTCTGAATACGACCTTTTTAAACGGTAACTGTAACGAAATACTGTTACACATATTTACATGTATTCCATTACTCCCCAACACTGTTTACTCATAGGAATAAATAACCTGGACTTGAAGTAGATGTGTTTTGTTTTGAAACTGTCAATTTTGTGCACAATAAATTCCTTTCTTCACTGTTTAATGGTTTCATTATTGGATTACATCAAAGCTGCCTTTTGGAAATAACGAGTCAGAAACTTTATGTTCTACAGAAGTGGCAGAAACTCATCAAAAACAATTGGTTTCAAAATACACGGATCACGTGATCGTGACAAAATCTGAAGTTTTGGTGCGCTTCACCCCAGTTTCAACAGGTGGCGTACCTGCTGCTTCAAGGTACTGCCAGGTGCCAGAATTCACATTTTTGTAAACCGGAGAGATTTGTAATAATCAGTGTTGGTCAAGTTACTTGGAAAAAGTAATTAGTAATTAATTACTGATTACTTCTTCAAAGGAGTAAATCCCATTACTTTAGTGATTACTTATTTTCAAAAGTAATTAGTTACTTATTTACTTTTTAAAAACATGATACGCAACCTGAATAGGTAATAAAGCTATAGACTTTTAGCCCAATTGTATTTTTAATGCATAATCTATCATATAAAATGTAATCAAATGAAAAAGTCATTTTTAAATATTTGTTTTATTAGTTTTAATCTCTTAAATTTATGCACATTGCATCAAGCAAAAATTAAATCATATACAACAGTCTTTGACTTGAAGAAACCGTTGAACATTTAAACCTATTTTCTGCATAATCCATCATATAAAATAAAATATTTTTTGTGTTTATACTCTTTCAAATAGATGCAAGTAAAACACAGAAGAAAATAAATAAAATCAAAGACTCAGTGGCACTAAGTCCTGTTGCTTTTAAATCGATTTTCACCTGTTTAGCAGGAGTGGGGCAGGTGGAGGTTTGCCCTGGTATAGGTGGGCCACAGTGATCATGTCAGTGTCAGGGATTCGGGGTTTCCTGTGAATTTCACATTCACGTGGCAGCGTGCTAGGTGCTAGCTCAGAATTTGCGGGCGGGGAGGGGGGTTCGCTGTAAAAAGAAATGTTCTTCCCACGCAGTGAACAGCGGACGCTAATGTTTTTGTCACTTCTTACGGAATCAAACTCAAAGTAAGGAAAGTTCTTCCACGCTTCAAACGCTGCACAGTCGTACTCTCTCCCGCACTCGCTATATTATCCATTGTTGAACAAAATCACGGTTTAGTAGCGCAGAAACGCAGCGTGCTTACGGGAAAGTAACAGCAATCTAATTACCCTTTTTGCAATAGTAATCCCTTACTTTACTCGTTACTTGAAAAAAGTAATCTTTAATCTTCTAATTATAGTAACGCGTTACTGCCCATCATTGGTAATACTGATTCGTTTTTGATACTACCGCTTCAATTTATTAAATGCGCTAGTGTAAAAGAAAACAATACCCTCTCTATGATCTGAATTTAAAATGGAATCAAGTAAATATTGAATAGATATCTTACTAGAATAATTACTGGTATAAAGATGGGATAAAGCAAGATACTGCTGGGTGAGCTCCATTCACTCATATAAGCAGAGAGAAAGAGAGGCACACCGAACTGCAAACTCATAAAAATATCTCAATAAAAAATGTTATCTTCACTATAACCGGTTATTCACATACTGCACTGTCAAAAAGAATATATTTGTACTGTAGAAAATAAAAGCTAGAAAACACATCCATTAATTTCAGGTGATGGATTTCTTAACAGTTTTCATGACAGATTAGTTTTTTTCTTTTGCTTTTTTAAAAGAAAATTTTCACTGATGCTTCTGTTGGTTTCCTATAACCAAAACTCCACACTCACAGTAAACATCATCTCAGTGTTATGAGATAAACAACATTCACAGCTGTATAAATAAAAAAAATGTTTCTTCATGTTTCAGAAGTCGCTCAGCAGAGGATGATTTAAAAGTGTACGAGTCAACATGCATGAAATGGACTGTTACAACTGAGCAGAATTAGTCTATCAAAATATAATACATGTTAACTTTTTATAAAGAAGGAAAACACATTTATTATTTTCTTTCATTTAAATATATATTTTTTAATTGGCTAAAAATAAAGCCAAATTCTATGCCAGCTTCTAGCTTTGCATTACTTTTTCTACACACAGGAGAACAAACCTGATGACACAAACTCCCAGAACATGTAACAAAAAAAGTCAACCAAACACATCCAAATTTTGAGGGCTGTGAGCAAAAAATAAAGCCGACTGAGCCCAAAACTAACTATAAACCTGTGTGGTTATTACAGTAAATGTAGTAATGTTACCCAGAGATATATTTGGGGGCTCACTTGTGCGGGATGGCGAGGATAACCCATCCCACATCCACAGCCAAAGAGTTGAGCAAGAGATAGGTGGGTTAGTGCAGCTCTGACTAGCCATTGTATCTCCTCCCAGAAAGCCAGTTAGCGGCTAGCCAACTAAGCTATCTCAGTTAGCTTGGACTCCACAAGTTATAGCAAGGACTGCATAGGACTTGCTATAACTTGAATGTGGAATGTGGCTAAGTTAAGCCCTATTTTATCTCGCCCTGAACTGGAGATAGCTATACATGCATTTATTTCCTCACGTTTGGATTATTGTAACTCTTTATTTATGTGTCTAAGCAAAGGTTCTCTGGATCGTCTGCAGGTTGTGCAAAACGCTGCAGCTAAGCTGTTGACAAAATCCTCCAAGTATTCACATGTGACACCATTGCTATTTCAGCTACACTGGCTTCCTGTTGAATTTAGAGTACATTTTAAGATCCCGGTCTTGACATTTAGAGCCTTGGATGGACTGGCACCACCCTACATATCCGATCTGCTACAGCTCTATGTCCCTAGCAGGTCCCTGAGGTCATCTGATCAGGGCTTACTTGCTATAAAACAGACTAAGATGAGAACTAAGGGTGACAGAGCTTTTGCCACTGTGGCCCAGAGACTGTGGAACTCTCTCCCTCGTACATTAAGAACTGTGGACTCGGTAGTTGTTTTTAAAAAACAACTCAAAACTCACGTTTTTAAAACTGTTTTTGGTTAAATTTCTGCCTGTTTTATATTGTCTGTTTTACCCTTTTATTATTTGTTATCTTATGTGCAGCACTTTGTGATTCTGTCTAGAAAGATGCTGTATAAATAAAAAAAATGTTTTATTTATTATTTACTTAACACTTTAGACAGGCGAGGCTGCTTGTCACATTATCCACTCTGCCATAGCCTGGTTATAGACTCAGTACCCAAGTGCCTTCATTGCTATGTATGGGTGACTTCAACCATGTCACCTTTGACTACACTGCTAACTTTCACACAGGGAGAGAATTGTAGACCTACTGTATGCTAATGTTAAGGACACATACAGTTCCTCCTCCGTCCCCTGACTGGTACGCCATGTTCCAGTGGCCTCCAGAATTGCAGGCCTGTGGCAGTGACTTACACGTCATGAAGACACTGCAAAGACTCATCCATGACCAGCTCCAGCCTATTGTCATGCCACAACAGGATCCCCTTCAGTTCCCTCACCAGCCCCACCTTGGAGCTGAGGACACCATCATCTACCTGCTCAATCGTGTCTACGCCCATCTGGACCGGCTCTCTACCCTCTACGCCATAGACTTCAGCCACTGCACAGAGACCTGCCATCTTCAGAAGTTTTCTGATCACTCTGTGGTGGTTGGATACATGGGTGATGAGAGGGAGGCTGTGATTGAGTCCTTTGTCACGTGGTGCAAGCAGAATCCTTTGCAGCTCAGTGTGACAAAGACCAAAGAATTGATTGTAGGGGTCCTCAGGAAGTACGAACTGGACTCCAACCTGCTGCTGACCTTCTATTGCTCGTCCATTGAGAGCTCGCTGACATACTGCATCACAGCATGTTATGACAGTTGCACTAAGGCGGATAGAGGAGTAGTCAAGGCAACACATAAGATGACCTGCGGCCCTTTCCCCTCTCTGATGGACATCTATTCCTTCTGCTGCCTCAACAGAGCAACAAACATCATCAAGGACAGCTCCCACCTTGGTTTTGACCTGTTCAACCTGCTTCCCTCAGGGAAGCGCTACAGGTGCATCAGTACAAAGACTGACAGACTCAAATATAGTTTCTCCCCAAAAGCTATAACTACCCAGAACGCACACATTCACTAACTTCTTCTTTTTGGCTCTCCCTCTCCCTCATCTTATCTTTCCTGCTTTGCTTCTTATGTCCTTATCTAGTTTCATCTACCTTTAACCCTCAGAGAGTCTCTCAGTCTTGTTCTCTAAAACCTAAAGATGGGCTCTGAGTACTCAGACTGTTCTTATTGAACACAGACTGTTGATGGACGTGTAGATTGGCTGTAAAATTGGATGCAGCTCGTTCGCACCTAACCCAAACAACCACCATTTCTCTCATCCAACTACCCAAGTTGCTACTAGAAGGCCCTCAAGGTCGAGCCTGGCTGAAAACAACAAATTCTTCTCCCTTATAACGAGATTGTGTTATGACTCTCTGCCATACACCCTTCAAGGCCACCAAGGCTGGCTGTAGGACTGTTTACTTCCGCCAAACCGGGTAAAGGGACACTCTCTCAGCTGAACACAGGATACACATACACATGCACACACACACGTATACAGACACAGACATACACTCACCCTCCTCCTCCTCCCTCCAAACACCTCAGATACTTGCCCCCAGCGCAGAGATGCCGCAGGACCGGATGCTGCTGTCTACACCGCAAAACTCTCACCCCATACTCACCCCTGTTACTTGTGATGTGTTCTCATGGTGTTAAGTTGTAAAGATTCATGTGCTTTTTGTGCTGAGGAGTTTTTTGTTTTCTGTTCTCATACTGATCTCCTACTAGAAGCTCGGTCTGAGAAGAGTTCTCTTTTTCTCTCCTCCACGGATATATTTGTGCATTTTATAAATTTTTTAAAATACTGTCCATATGTATATAGTGCGGCAGAAACTGTGCACCTCACCCCCCTTTCTTCTCCCACACATTTGCACTGAGTAGGAGATGCTCTGTATGTCATTGTACATCTGAATAGTGACAATAAGGCATTCTATCTGTTCTATCTGATTTTCTAGATATTTATAATTGAGCTATTTGTATATATTACATCTGTTTCGTATATTTTGTAAACTTTGAACTAAATTAAATAATAAAATTGCAGTCTCTTCTGTTCTCATTGTCTTGGAGCAACTGTAACCTTATAATTTCCTTAGGATTTGATAAAGTATTCTCATTCATTAGAATCAGAATTTAGATTTGAACATTTTTATTTTCATGTACAAATATTATTTTAATATTATTATTGTGTGTGATGGTGAAAAGCCCAAAGTTTTGGAAGAGGCATACAGGCACTGTGGAAAAAGTAAAAATGTGTGTAAGTTCTCTAAAACTGTTTGTGAACACTTTTCTAAGTATGTTATCCTTTTCAAATGTGAAACATGATTTTATTGACATGATCATCAAAGAACATGATTTTAATAAAACTTTTATTCTTATGCTTTGAAAGTATGTCAGGTTTTCATTAAACATTCATTTGTATGTTATAATGTTTTTCTTACACCATGTGTATTTTTTATAGAACCTTTCTTTATTCTATGTATAATCATGTATCTTTGAAAAATAAAATATTTATTTAATATTTTGTGCTTTGTGGTTATTGAATAAATATTAGCCACTGTGGTGGGGTGTGGTCTGCGGTGCAGCTGCAAGGGAGGCGGACGCACCTGGACGGCAATCACACCTCACTGGCTTAAAGTCTGAAATGGGTCCTGACTGTTTGTTGTTGTTGGAGTTTGTGGCTGCGAGCTGGAAAGCTGCAGCCAGTGTGTGAATGACAACCGTGAATAAAGTGCATGCTGCAAAGCATGGAAACATGGTGGGGTCTGCCGTGGATTAATTACAGCCACATATAGCACTGATAAAAACAGATGGTTGAAAGAAATGTTTGATGGAAAAAGGAAACATAGTGTTGTGCTGCTAAACTTTGAGGTTCTAAATCACCAATGTTTAAATAAGAAAATGTCAAGAGGAGACTCGCATAATTTTGACCCAAATTTTGAGAATAATTGTTATTTAGGTTTAACATGACTTAAGCTTTCCATTTTAGTTAATATTACATTTTTTGCTATGATACCACCAGTTTTGCCCTCCAGTGGCTGGACCAGTGTTCATAAATACTAAAGTCAGCTGCCTGCTACTCTCTGGGCTTTACACAGCTGTGACTGCTAACTAGCTAATGAGCTAAAGTCAGGATGTACATAACTGGGAAAAGTGAAAACGTAATGCTGTCCTACTGTATAGACAAGAAGAAATAATTTTAGTAATTCTGTAATAATACTTGTGTTATAGTTGCCTATACTGTCACGGGTTGCCGGGGCAAGCCGTGTGTGAATTATTTAGGACCCAAGATGCGGCAGCTCTGGTGCAAGTGAGTTTATTAACCAAATGAAGATACAACAGAGACGGCGAGGGTGAGCATGAAACTAAGAAAACCTAAACTGGGAAAAACTAACAGAAACAGAGATGCAGGGAGGCGCAGGGAAATACACAGAATGATGGACGGCGAGACGCAGACCATAACATACCAAACAACGCAGACGAACCAGCAACAAGCAGGAGAACACACAGGGCTTAAATACACACAGCAGTAATCAGGGGACGGGAGACAGGAGGGAAACACACCTGGGAGAAATCACAACTGACGAGGCAGGGAAACGTAAACTGATCACACTGAGATCAGACACGGACCTTCAAAGTAAAACAGGAAACACACACATGCAAAGACAGACTCAGAAACGCGAACTAAACACAGAGACCTGACTACACAAAAGGGGATACACAGGCAGGGATGACACCAAACAGAGGGAACACAACTAAACCCTGGGAAACCGAAACACAACAGTCATAATGCATAAAACTATCAAAAGTAAAAATACAACAACCAAAAACACTGGGTCACTGACCCAGGACCATGACGTATACTGTTGACTTTAAAGTGTTTCTGGTAAAGTGACACTAATCCAGAGGTTCCCAAAGTGTGGGGCTCACCCCTAGGGGGGCAGAGAGCCATTGGGGGGGGGGGGGGGGGGTGTGAAAAGAAAAAATAAAAAGAACGCTTGGACACTGCTAGCATAATGAACAGGTTTTTGACTAGAAAATATGGTGAAGCATATCTTCCCTTTGGCTTCACCTGCACAAGTGCCAAGGTAGGTCTCCCCTGCAGGATTGGTTTTCCCTGGGTTGGGAGCACGCACTGGGCTCTCCAAATCACGGACAAACAGTATCCCACATTCTTGATTTTTAGTTCACGAACACTTCTTGTAATAACTAACTACTCCTGACATTTTGGACATGTTAGCTCTTTATGCAGTGAACAATAACGTGGCGCACAGCGTGACGTGAAAAAAGGCACATACCTTTGACGTTGCATGACGAACTCTGTAATCCTCGTCCTAAACGCAAAAAAGGAGTTTTAAAAAATCTCAGTTTTCGTTGATTCGAAACGCCGTTTACGTGTGGACGAAAGGCCCAAACAGCTACCCGTGTAGGTGTAAACGTAGCGTAAAGGAGTTAGGAGTTTATTTTATTACTACCTGTAATTTATTGCAGTTTACTTGTATTTGCTTACTTGTGTGTGGTTGGAGGTTGTGTATCGGGGGGGGGGCATTTTTCTTGTAAAACAAAGGGGGGCCTAGCAACAAAAGTTGCCACTGCACTAATCCTCCCAAAAAGGTTGATTCTGTTCATCTGGACGTAGCGTTTTCAGTGGAAAAAA
>JAQSNX010010708.1:0-10696 GCA_029532605.1 Oreochromis grahami | reverse complement strand
GGGGAAATTTTTGGGTTTTACTCGAATCTTTTTAATGGTTGTTTCCCGTAACTGGATCCCCACAGTCCAGTTTCTGCTTGCTTCTTGAAATGCCTTCCCACCTCAATAAAAAGGAAAAAATAAGGGCACTTTCCCAAAAAATCCACCCCTTTAAAAACCTGTCCCGCCCATTTCACCTGTTTTTCATCCAACCAAAAATGCATTTGTGGTGCTTTTGATTGTACTCAGAACTTGGAAATTCTGCCTTCTGAATAGGAAGATGTAGGTAACACCAGACTGCAGATGAGCTGCATACAGAGCTGGACTTCAACAAAGAGAATTCGTCCCAAGCATTTCATGAGAACCGGCCCACATTTATAGGGAAAAATCATAAAGCCTTTGAATGAAAATAAACACTGTTGTGACAGTGATGTACACTGTTCTGATGGTATATATGTATCAATCTATCAATTGTTTGTTGTAAGACTCAGATAATTGTTTTTTTAAAAGCGAGACATTTTAAATGAGAATAATAAAGAAAAGTATTTCTTTGTGCCCCCTTTCCCTGTTAATGCCCTACCTGGCCCCCTGGCAACACTTTGCTAGACCCGCCCCTGCACAGTTACCAGCTGTCAGCTACGTAGAAAAGGATCCTGGTGTTATTTGTCTCTCAGAAACAGCTCATAACTTTCCTTCAACTCATTCATGTCACCTAAAAGGTAAACCTGTTTCTCCATCACCTGTTCAGCTCTGATGATTCAGTAAGGACATCTCCTGGTTTCATCTTCATGTTTCCCTCTCACCAGATAACCAAACTGATATTATGACCAGCAGCTTTACAGCTGTGGCTCCAGCAAACATCAGCTGATACTAGAAATTAATATTAAATAAATTCTAACAACAGCTGATCAAGCTTTTGCGTGCCTGCTGTTGTTTAACGCCACATCCGCTGGTTTCCTCTTGGCGCAAAGTGGGCGATAAAAAAACAAGAGAAAAGCCGATCAGCTGATCATTGATCAGTTTCGTGATTGAAGTAGAAACGGGAGAGGAGAGAATGAGAGAAGAAGAGGCAGCTGTGCAGCTTCAGCTTTGTGTCCTTTTCATTGTAGCTGAAGTCCGGGACAAACTGTTCCTTTTCACCTCAGTACGAAACGCGTAATATTTTCTCTGAATACGAGACGATTCTGTTTTTTACGGACGGTTGGCAACTCTAATAATTAACCGTATGAACAAAATAAAGTTCAACATCAGTAACATAGCACCCACCCAGCTGTATAGAAACTCCGTCATGCTAGCTAGCACGCAGTACGAAAATGTCAGCATACCAAAAATAAACTCCACCTAAACTTGGTTTATATCTGACTCAGATAGACTGCAGGTCATAACTTCTTACCTGAAGTTCAGTTCACCTGACACGCGGACCGCGGCCGCTTCGGGTCTCTCCTCTTGCCTCCCTTTTCCTTCATCCACCTGCTGGCCTCCACCACTTGCTAATGTTACTGAATCTGTGGAAGCTCCGCGATAGCACCACACGAAGTAACGAGTAACGAGCCTATCTAAATCCCAGTAACGAGTAACGCGTTCCTGGTTTTGGCATAATAACTAGTTACCGTGCTCGTTACCACAATAATAACGTAGTTACTGTAACGCGTTACTTAATAACACGTTAGTCCCAACACTGCTAGATTCATATATGTCCAAATTCCTTTGGAAAAATAACCCCCACGTATAAGCTTAAAAACACTACAAAAGACCAAAGATAAAGCTCTTAGATGAACCTTGGCTAGATGTAGAACAAGCACTTTGCAATAATCTAGAGATTTCAGATCTACCATTTATCAGCTCAAACATCCAACGACATGAATGCTTCAAAAGCATCAACATCAGCTCTTCTCTGACAGCATGGTGGGAGTTTCTGAAGTTGACAGAGTCTTCATTAATCCCATGCAAACGTACACCTATCTGGAACAACCCTGACATATTACAAAACAATAATATGATAAACTTTTCAGATTGGAGTGGTAAAGGAATCAAATATTTAGAACATATACTAGAAGGAACAGAATTTATTTCATTTGACAGACTAGTTACACAATATGGGATCAGCAAGAAAAGATTTTTAGAATATCAGCAAATTAAATCCATAGTAAAAAAGAGATTTAAACCAGGTCAAGAGGAACTACAAACACCACCAAGTGTGGTTCAATTTCTGACTCTTAAAACCCCCAAATTACTGTCCAAAATATACAGAATGCTTTCTAAAATAGATGAATCAATATCACTTCCTATTGCAAAATGGGAAGCGGATTTATCAGTTAACTTTGACCAAAACTTCTGGTCTCAGATTTGCTCAAAAACCTTTCATCTAATTAGAAATCCCAGTCTTCAATTAATTCAATACAAAATACTACATAGAGTGCACTATACAGGTCATCGGATGTTCAAGATGGGCTTTACATCTACCAACAACTGCTCACACTGCCAAACCAATTCACCGGACAATTATATCCACGCTCTTTGGTTCTGTCCACCAGTTCAGAAGTTTTGGCACGAGATATGTGAAGACTTATCAAAGTGTCTGAAATGTAACATTCCAACTTCCCCTTTAGTGTGTTTGTTGGGCAGCTTAGATAATGTCACTACGGAAAAGAATATAGCCCATATGGTTTTCACTGCACTATGCATAGCCAAGAAAACAGTCCTCATGAACTGGAAAAATAAAAATAATCTTAATTCCAACCAATATAGAAATTATCTATTAGATTACATTAGTCTTGATACAGCCTCTGCCACCACATCAGATCAATTTCTCTGGGCTCCTTTGATCAGCTCCATCACCTAGTGGGGGTGGGGGGTCATAGTTTGGTCCCACCTTCACTGTTGTGATAGGTGTGGGGGTAGGGACAGGCTTAGGGCATCGGGGGGTTCCCCAGGAGCATCTTCCTTGGGGGGCTCAACCCGGGGTAGCGGTCATGGTAAATTAGGGGCTCTTTGGCTCTTGGTTTCCTTGTGGCTGCGTGCAGCAGGGCTAGGGGAGGGTCTGTGCTGACGGACGTGGGTTACTGACCTGGTAGCCTGGCTGCCCCTGGGTGGGTCCGGGTTGGGCTTGAGGTTCTGGGGGCGTTCCGTCTCTGGGCTGGGGCCCTGGCCGGGCCTAAGGGGCCTGGGTCCTGGTTGGTGTGTTGCCGGGGTTGTGGGCGGGTGGGTGTATGGGGGCCCGGTCCTGGCGCAGGGTGCCGCCGGTGCATCGAGCCACCTGGGGGGCTCTTCAACTGGTGGGGGAGGTTGTCACATCTTGCAGGAGCTTTCCTCTCTTCGGGAACGCTCTCTGCAGGAGGGGGAGATACAGGAGAGGTGGAGGAAGATCTCAGCCTGGGCGTCTATTGTCTTGTGTAGTCTGGAAGATGAGTGGATGATGGGGTGGGTGTAGTTTTCTCTGTGGTGGGGTCAGGTGGACTGTCCCGGGCTCTGTGGGGCCGGGCGGCGCTGCTGCACTGGGCCCCGGTCCGGATGGGCCTGGGCCCCCCTTTCCCTGGCGGGTTGCAGAGTATGGGGGTGCCTACTGGGGTCAGCGGGGGAGCTGGCCCCAGGGGAGGGTCACTTGCCCCTCCCTTCCTTCCCTCCCCCCATCTCCAGCTGCCTCCCTCTTCTCGCTCCACCACAGTCACCCACACATGCAGGGCCTTGGGGTAGGGGTCACCAGGGTGCAGGGGAGGCATCCCCCCCCCTGTGTCCCCTTCTGGCTGCCTCTGCCTCAATTTTATCCCACAACTTAGACATTCACATTACTCACACTCTCATTACACATACATATAGGATCTTGGGGGTGGGCACGCCACACAGAATCCAAATTACCATCAGGGTGTACACCTCACCCCTGGCGTCATTGCCCACCTCTCAATTTTAAATACACGTAGACATTGAGGGCTAGCAGGAGGGGCTATGCGCTTACCTGCTGCTCTGGCAGGTAGCTCCATGCCCTCCTGGGTTTTAAATGCACCTTAGAACACACATACATCAACACTACATATGAGCGGGTGGAGGGAGGTTTGGAGTCTTCACACACCCCGGTTCTCTGCGGCCTGCTGGAGCGGGGGGGCTAGGAGGAGGAGTTGGCCGTCCGACTGGGGTCTGGAATGTGGGGCCTCTCTGCTGCTGTGGAGTCAGGGGCGTCTGCTTCTCCCCACTGCAGGGAAAAGGGTAACACCACCTGGGTCTGGGTGCAGCTTCCCCCTCCAGGGGCAATGGTACCCAGACCCGGTTCTTAGAGTACGCTTGGGGAGTGTGATTGTATGTACAGTGTCTCTTTATGTCTGTCTCCACGTTGGTTGAGTGTGGAATAATTGATTATGAGAGCATGAGGGTGGGAATGGATGTTTGTATCTGTGTGTGCCTGTATGTCTGTGTCTATATGTCAGGTTGGGTATCAGACGCCACCTCTCTGGGGACATCTCAGGCCCTCCAAGGTTTGGAGGCCTATCTCCCGCCACCATTTCCCCCTGCCGGTGGTGGACGCCCTCAGACATCGGAGCATTGGTGGTTCTTTGTGTCCGGGGATGGGCGTCCCAGGTACACACTGGCTCACTCCTTGGTGGCTGCTTATCGGGGCCTGGAGCCTGGGGCTCGCTCGGGGCCACTTCGGAGGCGGGGTGCCCTCGGCTCCCGGCCTGGGCTCGGTCACTCTGGCAGAGCTGGCTGCCGGAGGAGCTCATGGGCACGTCACTTCAACCCCCCCCCCCCCCGGCTTCTGCTCCATGGCTGCTGAGTGACCCCTCATCTGGGACTCTCCTCAGCTCTTTCTGGGATAGTGGCGCGGCTGCCCCTCTGTTGGTCTTCCTTGGTCTCTTGTGTTCTGGGGGCCTCTGGATGTCTGGAGTTTTGATCTCCTCCATACCTGCTTCATGCCCCCCCCCCCCCCCCCCACACACACACACACCCTCTAGCACAGAGGTTCCCAAAGTGTGGGGCCCGCCCCCTAGGGGGGGGCGCAGAGCCATTGAAGGGGCGCGTATGAAAAGAAAAAAAAAAGAGCGCTTGGACACTGTGGACAGGTTTTTGACGGGGCTTCCACACAAACGCAAAGCAGGAGATGAAGCATCGCCAAATATGTTTCCAAACCAACTTCCTTCCAAGCCAAAGACAGGAAAATATGGTGAAGCATATCTTCCCTTTGGCTTCACCTGCACAAGTGCCAAGGTAGGTCTCCCCTGCAAAATTTGTTTCCCTGCGTTGGGAGCACGCGCTGTGCTCTCCAAATAACGGACAAACAGTATCCCACATTCTTGATTTTTAGTTCACAAACACTTCTTGTGAGTAGTTAGTTATTACAAGAAGTGTTTGTGAAAAAATATAACATGATGTTAGCTCTTTATGCAGTAAAGTTACAGTGGGATACAAATAATATCAGGCTGATCCTGCCGTAATTTGTTCCCCTGTTCAAATCACGGACAAACAGTATCCCACAGCTGTTTATGTGTTTAAACCCATTTTGCACAGAGAGGCATTTTTTGAAAAATGTATTGATAGCAATGTTGAATATTATTACACAGGAAAAAAAACAACTACACGTAAAATAATTACACCGTGATGCCTCTACCTTTCTAAATGGAGGGACAGTAACTGCGTGTGTATATGTAAGCTTGTAAAACCAGAAGATAGTCAGATTAACAGTATTTTGTCTCTATCTGCCATTCTGCAATTCATCTCATGTAAACAATAACGTGGCGCACAGCGTGACGTGAAAAAAGGCACATGCCTTTGACGTTGCGTGACGAACTCTGTAATCCTCGTCCACACGTAAACGCAAAAAAGGAGTTTTAAATAATCTCCGTTTTCGGTGAATCGCAACGCCGTTTACGTGTGGACGAAAGGCCCAAACGCATAGAAACAGCTGAGTTTTCAAAAATACCCGTGTAGTTGTGGACGTAGCGTAAAAGAGTTCGTAATATATTTTATTACTACCTGTAATTTATTGCCTTTTACTTGTATTTGCTTAATTGTTTACTAAATGTTTGAGGTGTGAAATAAACCACAATGGAGTTTGTAAACAAAATATGGGTGTGTGTGTTTGGAGGATGTGTTTGTGCGGGGTGGGGGGTTAGGTGGTGGGGGGCGTGAACATTTTTCTTGTAAAAAAGGGGGGCCTGGCAAAAACAGTTTGGGAACCACTGCTCTAGCAGATCATTACATGTAGGAACCTTTTAAAAAAACAAGCTCGTCCATGCTCACAGGTGTACACACAGGTGATCACACACACAAACTACACCCTTTTTGGCTCCTACCTCAAAGCACACTGTGCGCTGTCAGTCTTACGTGCTGCACAATAATGTTTAATATTTAGTATTTACTGTTATATTCCCATATATCATTGTGATGTTATTTATTCTATTACTCTCATTTTCTTCTGCTTGTTTTCTTTTTTCTTTCTCAACAGGTGATCCAGGTGATCGATATATGTATTTTTTTGTCTGCTTATTCTGTTGTTTTTTTGTTTATTGCCCTTCCCTGCTGTTTTTCTTTCCCTCTTTCTTTCTCCCCTTTCTTTCCCCCAGTCAAGTCTGTCCCGTATTCAGGAAGTGAAAATGAAATAAACAATAAAAGGTGAATCAAATAAACCAGTATCTATATATGATCCCCCAGTTATACAAGCTGTTTGTTCTCATTTTCCTGCCCCACCCTTCTTCCCCTTTTGAATCCTTTCACTTCTTCACTTCTCATTAGTACATGGGGATCTACCAGGCCCAGGCCCGCTGCCAGTCCCCTCCAAAGCTTTTCCCAAATCGTAGCTCAGTTCATGTCTAAGCGATTCACCTTTGTCTACTAAAAATGCTGTCAAACCTAAATTGAGGATGTGGGCCCAGTTAAGTGAAATAAGTGGAAGTTTAATGAAGCTCCGCCTTCTCATGTCACTCACCTGAGAGAAATGAGGAAACAGGCTGTTCTTCTTTCTCAGTAAAGAGAGACGCACAGACGATCAGACTGAGTTCAGACCAAACTAGCAGCTTCCTCTGAGTGAGTCCAGCTACAGGAGAGAAAAAGCGGAAAACTCCAACACTGCTGCTTCAAGCTGCTGATGCTCCACACACTGAATGTGAGTTTGAGCAAAAACACGACTCAAAGGAAGTTTCAGTGAAGGTAGTAGAGGAGGGAGGGGAGCCAGGACTGACTGTAATTCCTGTCTGCTGTTTTCAGGTTCACTCACAGACTCAATGGCTTCCAGATCAGAGGAGGATCTCTGCTGTGTGGTCTGTCAGGAGGTCTTCAGAGATCCTGTTATTCTGTCATGTAGCCACAGCTTCTGTAAAGACTGTCTGAAGAGATGGTGGAGACGGAGAACAACACACGAGTGTCCAGTTTGTAAGAAAATATCAGTGGAAGAACCACCTTTAAATCTGGCTTTAAAGAACCTGTGTGAGTCGTTCTTACAGGAGAGAGATCAGAGAGCTTCAGAGGATCTCTGCAGTCTGCACTCTGAGAAACTCAAACTCTTCTGTCTGGACCATCAGCAGCCAGTGTGTCTCGTCTGCAGAGACTCAGAAAAACACAACAATCACAGATTCAGACCCATCGATGAAGCTGCACAACAACACAAGAAGGAACTTCAGGAAACTCTGGAGCCCTTAAAGAAGAAGTTAAAGGTTTGTGAAGAAGTTAAAGTGAAGTTTGATCAAACAGCAGAACACATTAAGGTCCAGGCCCCACACACAGAGAGGCAGATTAAGGAGCAGTTTAAGAAGCTTCACCAGTTTCTAGCAGAGGAAGAGGAGGCCAGGCTGGCTGCACTGAGGGAGGAAGAGGAGCAGAAGAGTGGGATGATGAAGGAGAAGATGGAGGCTCTGAGCAGAGAGATAGCAGCTCTTTCAGACACAGTCAGAGCCACAGAGGAGGAGCTGAGAGCTGAAGACGTCTCATTCCTGCACAACTACAAGGCTGCAGTGGAAAGAGTCCAGCGCTGCCCCCTGCTGGATGATCCACAGCTGCCCTCAGGAGCTCTGATAGACCAGGCCAAACACCTGGGCAACCTGACCTTCAACATCTGGAAGAACATGAAGGACATGGTCTCCTACACTCCTCTCATTCTGGACCCAAACACTGCTCATCCAAACCTCATCCTTTCTGAAGATCTGACCAGTGTGAGATATGGAGGAGAGAGGCAGCAGCTTCCTGATAATCCAGAGAGGTTTGAATTGTTCTGCTCTGTCCTGGGCTCTGAGGGCTTTAACTCAGGGACTCACAGCTGGGATGTTGAAGTTGTAGACGGTACGCGGTGGTTACTTGGTGTGTTAGCAGAGTCTGTGCAGAGGAAGGGAAGCATACAGTCTGGATTATGGGAGATATTATTTGATGGAAGAAAATACTACAAACACTCACCATCAGCTCCTCTCACTGCTCTCTCAGTCCAGAAGAAGCTCCAGAGGATCAGAGTGAATCTGGACTGGAACAGAGGAAAGCTGTCGTTCTCTGATCCTGATACTAACAGACACATACACACCTTCACACACACTTTCACTCATAGGATGTTTCCATTTATTGAAACTGTTGGTAAAGTGAAGGTGTGTCCGTTGAAGGTGTCAGTGTCAGTGGAGCAGATGAGTTGAGGATGATGATGTTTCTGATGTTGTTTCCTGTCAGTGAATTGAAGCTGTTAAACTGCAGCTGTCCTCCTGCTGCCTCGTTGTTCCAAAGCTCTTTGTTTCTCTTTTAGTTCTCACTGTTTCTTTCTGTTTCTGCTGTCCACCTTTTCACATGGAAAATCATTTCACTGTTTCTCACTGAATGACTCCCCAAACTAGATTTGAAATTCTATTAAGTTTCTAATCATTACAAGTGATTCATGTTTCTATTTGATGTGTGTAAATGGAGATGATTTAGTTTGCTGGGATATGGACTGACATGTGTTGAATGGGAGGAGCACTTTGTTGTTTTCTTCTTGTCTGTTTATGACAACAATAAATATATTGTTGAAACAATGATTCATGTTTAACTCCATATATAAAATCTGATATTTGAATTCTGTTTGATTAAAGACTTTCTTCATGACAAAAATGAGATTTTAGTGTATTAATAGAACTAAATAACATCAGAGTTGAAAGGCTGGAGTATTATGTACGTGCTTCACTGTCAGTATCTTCAGGGGGATTCAAAGTCATGAGACAAACTAGTGTAGAGAAAAATATCTGAGGTTTATTTTGTATCAATGCGGAGCGTGTCGTCCAGCCGGAGGAAGGTCTCCGACTGCTTCACATGGAAACATCAGCAGGAAGTTTGTAATGACTGAGCTTGTTTAATCAGCTCCTTTTTCCTTCATTCACAGCAGAAGAAGAGCTGAAAGTGTGTGTGAATTCAGAGCACTCGCTGTTGGTACAGATAAAGGAGAGGAATGGATTTCAAGGAGTAAAGCGCTGTTTTTAGAACTTTAAAGAGAAATCACATTTCTAGTGTGAATCCTGTAAACTTCACATGATGATCCAACATGAACCTGCATTCACAATCACTTCCTGTGTGCTTTAATTAAATGTCTGAAGAGAAAATCAATCTCAGTTTTCATTTCTTTTCACCCTGCTGTAGTGATGGTAAATTCGAGTCTTTTTACTGAATCGAGTTTTAATGAGTCACTCACCAAAGTGAATCGGGTTTCTCGAGGCATTTGAGTCACTGAGTCAGATGACAAGAGAGTGCAAAAATGTATATTTTCACTCAAACATAATGTAAATCCTACTGCTAAGATGAATGATTGTAAAAGAAAACAACTATTTTCTTTAGAGCAAAAAGGAGCAAAAAAATTCTCAAGGGAACAATTATTTATTTTTATTTTTATTTATTTGTATTTTCCTTAAATGTGTCAAATATATATTTTCTCATCTAAATGTCCACTGAGCTGTGAGCCAGGGGGCGGTAAAGTGCCTTAACACTGGTTGCCAACCAAGAAGAAGAAGCTGTGAGCCAGGAGGGAGGGGGTGAGTGAGGCTGTGTCCCAATTCAGGGTATGCACGCTTGAAGTACGCACACTACGCGTACTACGTACGGTGCGTACTAGTAGTACGGGAAGTGCGGAAGTGAGAGGCTTGTGAAATGGGACGGTCTAGCCTTCGTCGCGCTGTTCAGGTTGCCTAGCAACCATGATACTAACCACGAGAAATGTTTCATACAGCTTTGTTTGACAGAAATGAAGGAGAAAAATGTTTTGTTGTTCATTCATTTTTGTCATGACATCACTTTGATTAGTTGAGACCACAGGACTGTACAACATGATAGTTGGGCTTCATTTCTGTGCTGAACAGTCATTTCAAGATTAGTTAGTAAATAATATGATAGGTTTGTAGCTTAAACCTATTCGCTGGAACGTTAAAGGCAATGTAATTACACAGCAAGCAAGACACGAAGTAGGCAAAGTTCTTTGTTTTACTCATGCATGAGGGAGGCCTGCCTGGAGCCAAGTGTTGTTCCACCTACTTGACCTCCATCAGACTCTCAGCCAGGTTCCCCATAGCACTCCTTTTATTGTGGTTACTTGAATATGCATAGGGTCATTAACATATAACGGTACACATGTGAACAAGGAATACCCTGCCTGTGGTTTTGTAAGTGTGTGTGTGTGTGTGTGTGGGGGGGGGGGGGGGGGGGTGAGATATGACCCCGAGAAGACTCCCCAAAGCTGGTGCCAGGAGTCTAGCGGTCCATCTAAACAAAAGGCTCTTACACTCAAACAGATATACGT
>JAQSNX010010690.1:0-11077 GCA_029532605.1 Oreochromis grahami | reverse complement strand
TTTTGTGTAGTAGTAATGTTTTGCGTAGTGGTAGTCATGCTTGGTGCAGTAGTAATGTTCTGTGTAGTACTAGTAATGCTTGGTGTAGTAGTAATGTTTTGTGTAGCAGTAGTAATGTTTGGTGCAGTAGTAGTGTTTTGTGTAGCAGTAGTAATGTTTGGTGCAGTAGTAATGTTTTGTGTAGCAGTAGTAGTGTGTGGTGCAGTAGTAATGTTTTGTGTAGTAGTAATGTTTTGTGTAGTACTAGTAATGCTTGGTGTAGTAGTAATGTTTTGCGTAGTGGTAGTCATGCTTGGTGTAGTAGTAATGTTTTGTGTAGCAGTAGTAATGTGTGGTGCAGTAGTAGTGTTTTGTGTAGCAGTAGTAATGTTTGGTGCTGTAGTAATGTTTTGTGTAGTACTAGTAATGTTTTGTGCAGTAGTAATATTTTGTGTAGTAGTAGTAATGCTTGGTGGAGTAGTAATGTTTTCTGTAGCAGTAGTAGTGTGTGGTGCAGTAGTAGTGTTTTGTGTAGCAGTAGTAATGTTTGGTGCTGTAGTAATGTTTTGTGTAGTACTAGTAATGTTTTGTGTAGTAGTAATGTTTTGCGTAGTGGTAGTCATGCTTGGTGCAGTAGTAATGTTCTGTGTAGTACTAGTAATGCTTGGTGTAGTAGTAATGTTTTGTGTAGCAGTAGTAATGTTTGGTGCAGTAGTAGTGTTTTGTGTAGCAGTAGTAATGTTTGGTGCAGTAGTAATGTTTTGTGTAGCAGTAGTAGTGTGTGGTGCAGTAGTAATGTTTTCTGTAGTAGTAATGTTTTGTGTAGTACTAGTAATGTTTTGTGTAGTAGTAATGTTTTGCGTAGTGGTAGTCATGCTTGGTGCAGTAGTAATGTTCTGTGTAGTACTAGTAATGCTTGGTGTAGTAGTAATGTTTTGCGTAGTGGTAGTCATGCTTGGTGCAGTAGTAATGTTCTGTGTAGTACTAGTAATGCTTGGTGTAGTAGTAATGTTTTGCGTAGTGGTAGTCATGCTTGGTGTAGTAGTAATGTTTTGTGTAGCAGTAGTAATGTGTGGTGCAGTAGTAGTGTTTTGTGTAGCAGTAGTAATGTTTGGTGCTGTAGTAATGTTTTGTGTAGTACTAGTAATGTTTTGTGTAGTAGTAATGTTTTGCGTAGTGGTAGTAATGTTTGGTGCAGTAGTAATGTTTTGTGTAGCAGTAGTAATGTTTGGTGCAGGAGTGATGTTTTGTGTAGTACTAGTAATGCTTGGTGCAGGAGTGATGTTTTGTGTAGTACTAGTAATGCTTGGTGCAGTAGTAATGTTTTGTGTAGTACTAGTAATGTTTGGTGCAGGAGTGATGTTTTGTGTAGTACTAGTAATGCTTGGTGCAGTAGTAATGTTTTGTGTAGCAGTAGTAATGTGTGGTGCAGTAGTAGTGTTTTGTGTAGCAGTAGTAATGTTTGGTGCTGTAGTAATGTTTTGTGTAGCAGTAGTAGTGTGTGGTGCAGTAGTAATATTTTGTGTAGCAGTAGTAATGCTTGGTGCAGTAGTAATGTTTTGTGTAGCAGTAGTAATGTTTGGTGCAGGAGTGATGTTTTGTGTAGTACTAGTAATGCTTGGTGCAGTAGTAATGTTTTGTGTAGTACTAGTAATGCTTGGTGCAGTAGTAATGTTTTGTGTAGCAGTAGTAATGTTTGGTGCAGTAGTAATGTTTTGTGTAGCAGTAGTAATGTTTGGTGCAGTAGTAATGTTTTGTGTAGTACTAGTAATGTGTGGTGGAAGAGTAATTTTTTGTGTAGTACTAGTAATGCTTGGTGCAGTACTAATGTTTTGTGTAGCAGTAGTAATTTGTGGTGCAGGAGTGATGTTTGTAGTAGTAATGCAGTGCAGGAGTAATGTTTTGTGTAGCAGTAGTAATGTTTTGTGTAGTAGTAGTAATGCTTGGTGCAGTAGTAATGTTTTGTGTAGTACTAGTAATGCTTGGTGCTGTAGTAATGTTTTGTGTAGCAGTAGTAATATTTTGCGTCGTACTAGTAATGATTGGTGCAGTAGTAATGTTTTGTGTAGTACTAGTAATGCTTGGTGCAGTAGTAATGTTTTGTGTTGTACTACTAATGCTTGGTGCAGTAGTAATGTTTTGTGTAGCAGTAGTAATGTGTGGTGCAGTAGTAATGTTTTGTGTAGCAGTAGTAATGTTTTGTGTAGTAGTAATGTTTTGTGTAACAGTACTAATGCTTGGTGCAGTAGTAATGTTTTGTGTAGCAGTAGTAATGTTTTTTGTAGTACTAGTAATGCTTGGTGCAGTAGTAATGTTTTGTGTAGTACTAGTAATGCTTGGTGTAGTAGTAATGTTTTGTGTAGCAGTAGTAATGTTTTGTGTAGTACTAGTAATGCTTGGTGCAGTAGTAATGTTTTGTGTAGCAGTAGTAATGCTTGGTGTAGTAGTAATGTGTTGTGTAGCAGTAGTAATGTGTGGTGCAGTTGTAATGTTTTGTGTAGTACTAGTAATGTGTGGTGCAGTAGTAATGTTTTGCGTAGCAGTAGTAATGCTTGATGTAGTAGTAATGTTTTGTGAGGTAGTAGAATGATCAGGAAGAGCAGTAGGCAGGAGTGCAGTAGTTGCAATTTCAGGGATGTCTGTTATTGCAGTGAACTCTGCTCCAGCTGTGGAGGAGGCTAAAGAAACAGCTGTGGAAAACACATCAGCATTACAATGATCAGTTTGACATTAGCAATGTTAACATGCTTTGTAATCAGTGATAATCAGCAATAGTGATATATATATAAAAATACTATAAAAGCACTACAAATTAAATGTACAGTATTTCCTGTGCTCACCGTTACCCTAGTGTGTCTATTAAACACAATGCACAGCTTAGGCTGATTCAGATAGTTTTCCAGGTACTGCACATTAAAATGTTGATCGGATGGTAGCAGTGCAGGTAGAATCAGGACTACTCAGGTCATTCAATTTCACCCTGAGGGGACATGAACATCTGAACCCTGATATCCAGTAATGTTTTTTTCATTCTGAAATAAAACTCTGAATGACTAAAATGTATTCAGTACTGAAGTGTATTAGTATGGAGCTCCTGAAAGGTAATAGTGAACGATTTATTGTGTAACACTTTCACTTTCTACTTGTTTAAGAAAAACACCAATGATCCTCCACTGTGTCAATTAGGTCCAAGTCTAAAATCTAGTATTCCAACCAATTAATAACTTTTTACTTGATAATGATGCCTAGGCTTCATCCACAGAGAAAATCTGGGCTGTTTTATGATGAACTGTTATGTTTTATAGCTGGGAACTGCTGATTATGGCTATGGGAAGAGTTTGATACTACCTCAGTTGTGATGACTGAAATAAGTCAATATTATCTCTCATTCCTGTACCAGAAAAAGGGTTATACCTGGATATGATTAACACATTAAAGACCTCTGCAAACCGGAAGACACACATAACAGTCATAGTTTTGCAAACATTAATCTGGTACAGTGACATAAAAAAATATGAAAAAAAGGTGTTTAACAGACACTGCATAGATCACTGTGAGCATCAACATCTATATGATGTAGAAGAATAGTTAATACAAATTCTGCACTTGCGCTGGGTGTATATATATATAAACACCCAGCGCGCCCCTGCGGGTGGTTTATCCTTCAAGCTCGGGTCCTCTACCAGAGGCCTGGGAGCTTGAGGGTCTTGCGCAGTATCTTAGCTGTTCCCAGGACTGCGCTCTTCTGGACAGAGATCTCCGATGTTGTTCCCGGGATCTGCTGGAGCCACTCGCCTAGCTTGGGAGTCACCGCACCTAGTGCTCCGATTACCACGGGGACCACCGTTACCTTCACCCTCCACATCCTCTCGAGCTCTTCTCTGAGCCCTTGGTATTTCTCCAGCTTCTCGTGTTCCTTCTTCCTGATATTGCTGTCATTCGGAACCGCTACATCGATCACTACAGCTGTCTTCTTCTGTTTGTCTACCACCACTATGTCCGGTTGGTTAGCCGCCACCATTTTGTCCGTCTGCATCTGGAAGTCCCACAGGATCTTAGCTCGGTCATTCTATATCACCCTTGGGGGCATCTCCCATTTTGACCTTGGGACTTCCAGGTTATACTCAGCACAGATGTTCCTGTACACTATGCCGGCAACTTGGTTATGGCGTTCCATGTATGCCTTGCCTGCTAGCATCTTGCACCCTGCTGTTATGTGCTGGATTGTCTCTGGGGCATCTTTACACAGCCTGCACCTGGGGTCTTGCCTGGTGTGATAGACCCCAGCCTCTATGGATCTTGTACTCAGAGCTTGTTCTTGTGCTGCCATGATTAGTGCCTCTGTGCTGTCTTTCAGTCCAGCTTTGTCCAGCCACTGGTAGGATTTCTGTATATCAGCCACCTCCTCTATCTGCCGGTGGTACATACCGTGCAGGGGCCTGTCCTTCCATGATGGTTCCTCGCCTTCCTCCTCTTTCTTGGGTTTCTGCTGCCTGAGGTATTCACTGAGCACACTGTCAGTTGGGGCCATCTTCGTGATGTATTCGTGGATGTTTCTTGTCTCATCCTGGACTGTGGTGCTGACACTCACCAGTCCCCCGCCCCCTTCCTTCCGCTTAGCATACAACCTCAGGGTGCTAGACTTGGGGTGAAACCCTCCATGCATGGTAAGGAGCTTTCTTGTCTTGATGTCAGTGGCTTCTATCTCCTCCTTTGGCCAGCCTATTACCCCAGCAGGGTACCTGATCACGGGCAGGGCGTAGGTGTTGATGGCCCGGATCTTGTTCTTACCGTTCAGCTGACTCCTCAGGACTTGCCTGACCCTCTGCAGGTACTTGGTGGTTGCAGCTTTCCTAGCGGCCTCTTCATGGTTCCCATTCGCCTGTGGGATCCCCAGGTACTTGTAACTGTCCTCTATGTCTGCAATGTTGCCTTCTGGTAGTTCAATCCCCTCAGTTCTGACTACCTTCCCTCTCTTTGTTACCATCCGACTACACTTCTCCAGCCCGAATGACATTCCGATGTCATTGCTGTATAGCCTGGTAGTGTGTATCAGTGAATCGATGTCTCGTTCACTCTTGGCATACAGCTTGATGTCATCCATGTACAGGAGGTGGCTGACAACCGCTCCGTTCCATAGTCGGTATCCGTAGCCAGTCTTGTTAATGATCTCACTGAGGGGGTTCAGGCCTATGCAGAACAGCAGTGGGGACAGAGCATCTCCTTGGTAGATCCCGCACTTGATGGTGACTTGTGCTATGGGCTTGGAGTTGGCCTCTAGTGTTGTGTGCCACATCCCCATTGAGTTCCTGATGAAGGCTCTTAGGGTCCTGTTGATCTTGTACAATTCTAGGCATTCCAGTATCCAGCTGTGGGGCATTGAGTCATAGGCCTTCTTGTAATCAATCCAGGCTGTGCACAGGTTGGTCAGTCTGGTCTTGCAGTCTCGGCTGACTGTTCTGTCTACCAGTAGCTGGTGTTTTGCGCCTCTGGTATTCTTGCCAATCCCTTTCTGTGCCCCGCTCATGTATATATATATATATGCATGTATGTATGTATGTATTTATAATGTTATTCCTCTACCACCCCCCACCCCTTTTTTTGCACATGTCGAGGAGCGTGTCAGGATACATTTCACTGTGTGTTATACTTGTATAACTATGCATGTGACAAATAAAGAACCTTGAACCTTTAACCTTGAACAGAACTGGCCTGCAGAGCCAAGAAAAGAGCTTCCACACAATGTTTTAAAAAAGAGGCAATAATAATGAAACCCTACGGGGTGCACGTGGCAGCCAAGCAAAGTCATTATGCAACCATTGAAAAGTTTCCCAGGCTTCCAACTACGAGCTGTCTAAGGACACAGCAGTCGACACGTACAGTCAACCTATCTGTGCACAGCTGAAGAGAACCTGCTCGACCAAATTTACACAGATAGTCAAGTACTCTTTTTGTACCAAAGGCAGAGCTGTGACATTACTGCTTAATTGCAATATTAAACTGCTTGGTGGAAGCTCATAATAAGCCAAAACACCACCTTTATCTGGGGGCAGGTTATAATACTCCAAACCTGACTTGGACTTGACTAGCACACTCAGAGGTTTGGGCAAAGACGTGATACGTGGACGAGGCCAACACCAGGATGAATTTGCAAGAATTTTGGGGAGGATGAAGCTCTTTAATCTGAAGCTCTTCTATCCTTTTATAACATGGTAGTTAACAAAAAACAAAAAACAGACAAAGAAAGATAATAATGTTTTGGCTGATAGCTCATTTTGAAAAATGTACTATTTCAGTAGAAAACTGCACCACCTATAACGGGCAGGTAACAGGGGCAGGTTCACTGTATAACAAACTGAGTTTCCTGAACTTCAGCAAGAAGAATGTGTGCGTTTCCACAGAATCACAGTCCACACAATCGCTGAAAGCAAATAAGAATTTTACAATGTATTAAATATTATACAGCATTATTTACTATAACTTTAACTTTCTCAGCTGTATGAGACACAAAACATAACAAATATTTGTGTGTTAGCAGTGCATTGTGGTTGGTCAGCAGATTCATGCAGGGTCTGAAATAAAGTTAATATCTGCATGAGGCAGAAACAGGAGAAAAAGATTTCTCAGAGGATTTGAAAGAAAGCTGGAGAGAAAAACAAAGCCAGATGATGGACATGCATCAGTGTGGGTTACTCTTCAGGCTTTCTGAGAGCAGTGGAAAGAGCCAGTGAACATAAATGTAAAGAAATTACTTTTTGTGTCAGCATAGTTGACTTTAACCAGTTAGATTGCCCTAAATTTAAAGACCAAAGGAGATGGATTAATTGCTGTGTTAACCACCGTGCCACCGTGCTGCCTACGGTCGCTTTGTGCTTTCTAATTGGCTGCTTTGACAGCCTGTTAGAGTTAACTTCTGTTTAGCTGCACGTCTGCTGACTCTAGTTTTAACTCACTAAGGCACAACCTGTCCTGCTCCATTTTGCAGGCAATTTGTTTGTATGAAGAATTTTTTAAAGGCTTTTATGGGCACACGTTTCACAAATCCTTATTTTTTTTAATCGTTTTTATCTTTTTTATGTTTTTTTTAATCTTTTTTCCGTGTAAATCCAAAACTATGCTGTTTCTTTGTTAGAACGAAGGCACCAATGTCTGAGAGTTGGTCAGAACTACAGCCAATTATCCGCCACAGAAGACAGACTGTGGAACACTTTGAAGGATTTACACACTGTAGAAAGATGAAAGTGACTTATAATAACTAATCAGTATTAAGCATTAGCAAGGCATTAGTTAGTTAGTCTTCCATAGTACATCATTCATATTACAGGTATTACAGGTACTGCACTGCAGTGGTTTGTATCATATCTATCTAATAGACTCCAATCTGTGCATGTAAATGGAGAGTCCTCTTCACACACTAAGGTCAATTATGGTGTTCCACAGGGTTCAGTGCTAGGACCAATTCTATTTACATTATACATGCTTCCCTTAGGCAGCATCATTAGAAGACATAGCATAAATTTTCACTGCTATGCAGATGACACGCAGCTCTATCTATCCATGAAGCCAGGTAACACTCACCAATTAGTTAAACTGCAGGAATGTCTTAAAGACATAAAGACCTGGATGGCCGCTAACTTTCTGCTTCTTAATTCAGATCAAACTGAGGTTATTGTACTCGGCCCTGAAAATCTTAGAAATATGGTATCTAAGCAGATTCTTACTCTGGATGGCATTACCTTGGCCTCCAGTAATGCTGTGAGGAACCTTGGAGTCGTTTTTGACCAGGACATGTCCTTCAATGCACATATTAAACAAATATGTAAGACTGCTTTCTTCCATTTGCGCAACATCTCTAAAATTAGAAATATCCTGTCTCAGAGTGATGCTGAAAAACTAGTTCATGCATTTATTACTTCCAGGCTGGACTACTGTAATTCTTTATTATCAGGATGTCCTAAAAACTCGCTGAAAAGCCTTCAGCTAATCCAAAATGCTGCAGCAAGAGTCCTGACAGGGACTAGAAAGAGAGAGCAGATTTCTCCTGTTTTGGCTTCCCTTCATTGGCTTCCTGTTAAATCCAGAATTGAATTCAAAATCCTGCTCCTCACATACAAGGTCTTAAATAATCAGGCCCCATCTTATCTTAATGACCTTGTAGTACCATATCACCCTATTAGAGCACTTCGCTCTTGCACTGCAGGCCTACTTGCTGTTCCTGGAGTATTTAAAAGTAGAATGGGAGGCAGAGCCTTCAGTTTTCAGGCCCCTCTTCTGTGGTACCAACTTCCAGTTTGGATTCGGGAGACAGACACTATCTCAACTTTCAAGATTAGGCTTAAAACTTTCCTTTTTGCTAAAGCATATAGTTAGGGCTGGACCAGGTGACCCTGAATCCTCCCTTAGTTATGCTGCAATAGACGTAGGCTGCCGGGGATTCCCATGATGCATTGAGTTTTTCCCCCCCAGTCACCTTTCTCACTCACTATGTGCTAATAGACCTCTCTGCATCGAATCATATCTGTTATTAATCTCTGTCTCTCTTCCACAGCATGTCTTTATCCTGTTTTCCTTCTTTCACCCCAACCGGTCGCAGCAGATGGCCGCCCCTCCCTGAGCCTGGTTCTGCCGGAGGTTTCTTCCTGTTAAAAGGGAGTTTTTCCTTCCCACTGTCGCCAAAGTGCTTGCTCATAGGGGGTCATATGATTGTTGGGTTTTTCTCTGTATTTATTATTGTGCTATCTACTGTACAATATAAAGCGCCTTGAGGCGACTTTTGTTGTGATTTGGCGCTATATAAATAAAATTGAATTGAATTGAATTTAAATTGAATAAACATAAATATAAATGGTTTAGTCTTGCTTATAAGCTTACATAGAAATTGTTAAAAATTACATAAAAATATAAAATATCTAAAAATAAAGATTATGATATAAAATAATATATAGATAATATTTATATTATATAAATACACTGAAAAACTTATGACAGTCGAACAGTTTTGTCATTAAACATGTTATAAGTAAAGTATTCCATCAAGTAAAAGTTATTTAGGAACTGTTTATCATTTAAAAAGTCAAAGTAAATGATAAACAGTGTATCTAAATGTATACAGATTATGAAATGAGATACTTATTTATAAATGTGTTAATGTGAGTTTTCTAAATACTTATTTCTTACAAAGTTACAAAGCTTTGACCAATGAAAGGTCTTCAGGACACTGAGACGCAATAAGTCTCAATTTGCAAAAAGAGATACATAACCTACAGATACTTATTACAAGACTCATGATGTGCAGATTGTAATAAAGGATGCAACATAAGACAGTTAACGTATGCAGGATACTAAAATGCACCAGAGGGGAAGTTTGTAAAAGGGTTTAAGGCAGGAGGAGATGCTCGTAGCAGCCGGAGCCACAGGGTAACTGGTTTGTGATTGGGACTAATCCTCGTTTCTTTTCCCTGCTATGATCCCTGGGAGCTGCCACCACAGATGGTGGCCTGGGCTTAGAGCACTTCAATACATAAAGGGCTCCACCACTTCCTGAGGGGGGGTATTTTCTAGGGCTGGGCCATATTATACCGTTCACGGTAATACCGGTACAATGTTAGGCAACGATAAGAAAATGAAATATCATGATAGAATATGAGTAAAACGCGCATGTGCAGTGCCTTTGTTTTCATACGCACATGGCCGAAAAAGCACGGTGGCAACGGAAAATGAACCAGAATTGGTTTGTAAAGAAAATGCCACTTCAGTGATGTGGAACTGGTTTGGTGTTTGTCTGTCAGATACACAACAAAGCACTTTTTTTTTGTAGAACATGCAAGCGGGCTGTCGTTATCGCCGTATTTGTCGGACTAAGGTGCTCGTAAATCTGGGAGTAATCTGGGTCCTAAACTCCGTCTCTTCAGGTCTCAAAGTCAAACAAACACTGCAGCATCACTGAGAGTTAAAAACTGTCTAAATTCTTTCATCTTTAATAAAATGATCAGCGTTGCTGCTCTACCAGGTGTAACAATTAAGTTTAACATCCATGAAAACAGGATTTAATACATTTAACAGAGTTAGAAGTTAGCAGGAAGTTAGCTCGCTAGCTTCCACCTAAACATGATATAGCATGTTCTGACAGAGATTTCTGAAAACATTCAAACGTACAGCTCTGCTATCACTTCCAACATAAATGAAGACAGAAAACTAAACAGCAGTGACGTTTGTAGGGTTACTGAAGTTGGGCTAGCTGGTATATAATGATGTGCTATGTGATCACTAGCGACACAGCTATGTTAGCATAACATAAACAGTGAAGCTGGAGGATGAATGCTAACTTTTTTCCACTCGATAAAAGTTAACGTGAGGGTTCCCGATGGTTTGGGACAAATGCAATCGCATGGCAGGATGCTGTAAACGGACCAAACTTCAGTCAGGAGAACAACTGAGATAATCCATCCACAATACGAGGTTAGTCATTAATATACTGCAACAACATGGGAATAGAACAGCTGTGATAGAATTAAACATTAATGAATCAATGATACAGAAGTGGAGAAAGCAAGAAGAATGAGTTGAATCAAGTTTGATTTATCTGACTGTTTTGTTTCGCTTAATGTGCCTTATAATCCCGTGCACCTTATGGTCCGAGAAATACGTATTTGACTTTTTTATTTGGCACACTGCAGTTTAATGTTGCAAAGCACCTCTTTTTAACTTCAGTGGATATTATACATGGTTATGCTCAGGATATGTCAGCCCATTTCTACTGGAAATGCCTTTTGGTTAAACTTTCAGCAAGGAATTTGCATTTGCACTGTTAAATTTTTATATAGCTTTAATGCACATAAAAAACAGCTGCTTGTTTAAGTGAAAATAAATGGATGGGGGTTTTCTTTTTGCGCTAGTAAAGTTGAGAGACAAAATACAACTCCACATCAATTATATCGTCAGTTATATCGTTATCGCAAATTTTCAAATATATATCGTGATAAATATTTTTGGCCATATCGCCCTGCTCTAGTATTTTCTTTATTTAAACAAGCTTTTGTATTTAAGTAAATATTTGAATTCAGAGTCTAGTGTTTTTTGATTTTCTTCTTTGGTGTTG
>JAQSNX010010680.1:0-11168 GCA_029532605.1 Oreochromis grahami | reverse complement strand
AAATCCCCCACAATGGGCTGCAAACTCTGTGTCTGTGTCTATGTGCACGAGCACGTGAGTGCCTGTGTGTGCGCGTACCCGCGTGTCTATGTGAGTGCACGTGAGTGAGTGTGCATGTGGATGTGTGAGTGTATCAGTTAAAACACTGTGGGTATGTGTCTCTTCCTAGGGGCCATAAATACCATCTCCCCTCCAGACCACAGTTATCAAGTTACAAATCTACTTCTAAGCTCATGACACAATCAGGCCTTTGTTTATATCCAGGGCAGTGTCAGTGTCTCTACCATAATTCTACATTCTATCTTAACACATTTCTAAACTCTAAAACAAACTAAACATTCCTACATGTCTAAACTCTAAAATAAGCTAAACATTTCTACACAACTAACCCAGACTATGGGGTTAATTGTAACATTTCACTCTTTGTGTTTGAGACCATACCATGCAATGGGTAATTGTGCTGCAGAGAAAATAGCTGCACTATTTAATAGCAGAGACATGTAAATACTTTGCATTACATTTTGAATCCACTACCTTAAAAGAGCTCCAATTTACAGACAGAAATGTCAAAAATGTTACAGCTATCCCCGGTCTCCCCTACATTCACGTAGTTGTAAACAGCATGATAATATATTAAGTAATCCAAAGTATTCAGAATACGTTACTCTCATTGAGTAACGTAACGGAATACTTTACAGAATACATTTCGGGGCATGTATTCTGTAATCTGTAATGGAATACATTTTAAAAGTAACCTTCCCAACACTGAGTATATTTCTATGCAAAACTAGAGGAATTTCAATACACAGCAGTACAGAGTACTGGTACAGTACAGCACAGTTTAAAGCAGATATTTACATACACTTTATGGAAAACACAAGAACATTTTTTTTTTACTCTTAAACATCAATTTAGAGTAAACTTTTGTTTTAGATAAATAAATATTGAAATATCTTTTGAATTAGTTAAATGTCAGAATAAAGAGAGACAGAGCTGTCTATTTTTATCACTTTCATCAAATTAATAAGAAAACTCCAGACTCCATTCTGAGCTGAAGAAGCTTCTGATTGGTTAGTAGAGTCCATGTGAGTAAATTGGTGGCACAGCTGTGGATGCATATAAGGCAAAACACAGAGCCTGTTTCTTTGACATGGGAAAATCAAGAGATGTCAACCAAAACACCAGGAAAAGAATTGTGGAGCTCCATAAGTGTGGCTCAGTTTGAATACAATTTGGTGCCATTTGCAATTAAGAAATACAGACAATTTCTCTCTTTACTCTTAAAGTTAACAAATATGTTTTTTATATTTATCAACCTAAAAAAATAAACATTTAGTCTGATTTGATGTTACAATTAAAAAAGTGTTTGTGTGTTTATCTGAAGACTGTTTAAATATCTGGTTTCAACTGTATATTTGATGATTGTCAGCACAAAGAGGGAGAGAGAGGAACAGAGATGGAACAAGAGCAGGTGAGACACACATGTCAAATGGTTGTTTACCAAAAGTATCACCGTATCATAGGTACTCATGTATCTCGTACCTAGTGTTTCTTTTTAGGTTTGTTATTTTTCAAGTTATATATTTATTAAGTTATGCAGGCTTGTTTGCACAACAAGGCTAAATAATTATATAAACTTTTCAGAATCTAAATAGTGTACTTTGGTAGAATTAAAAAATAAGTGTAGTGCAGGTCTATGATGATTTTTAGTGCTACTATCATCTAGTTCTGATTCTGGTTCTGTCTTGGTTAAGTCCTAAGTAGTCCTGATTGTGAACTGTTGTAGTCCTGTTTTAATTCCGGATCAGTTCTGGGTCTGGTTGAATTGGGGTTTAGTTGCCCTGATTTTGTTCTGCCTTGCTGCTTAATTAAAAAACTAGCTTAAGGTGTCCTGCATATGTGATATATATTTTTCCTATATGAAGTCATTCTTTTTGAACAAAACTGAAAACAGAGCCTATTAATCTTTCAGTCATTTCTACCCCCCCCCCCCCCCCCCACACACACACACACACATACATTGGTATACCCCTGGTTTTTAAGTTTGCTTTATAAATAAAGTTTATTATTATTATAAGAAAATTTGCCCCGAAGTGCAAAAGTATTTTTTAACTTATAGGGTTTTAGTGAATGACAGAATCAAATAATAGACATGGACATGAATATTGTAAACTCAAACTCTTAATAACTCTTTTAATTTATGGGGAAAAAAGCATTTAAGCTACATTTCAGTTCAAAACAGAGAAGAAAAATAATACCCCTGGCCAAAATTGGGCAGACTTAAAAATAAAGTGCTATTTTAAGAACTTTAAGCACATTTTTAAAATGGTATTGTCTTTAAATAATAATAATTTAAAAAAAATTCAACATATTTATGATATCATCTTCTTAAAAAATAAGGCAGAAACATAGAAGGCAGAAATACAAGAAGGCCTATGACTCAATGCCCCACACCTGGATCCTGGAATGCCTGGAACTATACAAGATCAACAGGACCCTTAGAGCTTTCATCAGGAACTCAATGGGAATGTGCCAAACAACACTAGAGGCCAACTCCAAGCCCATAGCACAAGTCACCATCAAGTGCAGGATCTACCAAGGAGATGCTCTGTCCCCGCTGCTGTTCTGCATAGGCCTGAACCCCCTCAGTGAGATCATTGATTACTGAACGGAGCGGTTGTCAGCCACCTCCTGTACATGGATGACATCAAGCTGTATGCCAAGAGTGAACGAGACATTAAATTAACTGATCCACACCACCAGGATATACTGCAATGACATCGGGATGTCATTCGGACTGGAGAAGTGTGTTTGGATGATAACACGAGGGAAGATAGTCTGAACTGAGGGGATTGAACTACCAGAAGGCAACATTGCAGACATAGAGGACAGCTACAGGTACTCGGGGATCCTACAGGCAAATGGGAACCATGAAGAGGTCGCTAGGAAAGCTGCAACCACCAAGTACCTGCAGAGGGTCAGGCAAGTCCTGAGGAGTCAGCTGAACGGTAAGAACAAGATCTGGGCTATCAACATCTACAGCCTGCCTGTGATCAGGTACCCTGCTGGGGTAATAGGCTGGCCAAAGGAGGAGATAGAAGCCACTGACATCAAGACAAGGAAGCTCCTGACCATGCATGGAGGGTTTCACCCCAAGTCCAGCACCCTGAGGCTAAATGCTAAGTGTAAGAAAGGAGGCCGTGGACTGGTGAGTGTCAGCATCACGGTCCAGGATGTTCGGAAGGAAGCAAACAGTTTGTGATCGCTACGCTGTCATATTAAATGGCTTTAGAATAACAATTCTAAAAAACAAGATAGGTACGGCTGGAGTTATTGGACTGTAGCAAGTTTAATAAGTTCATTCATACCAGTCACCCCGCCAACAGACACCCCAGTGGCATCAAGCGTAGGCTTAGCCTCTCTCTCCACATATATTTGTATCTGATTAGTGTTTTTAAATGTGTTCCAGAAACGACTGGATGAGGCTATTGATGTGATTAAGCGAGGGCTTAGAAGGGGCGATCAATTACCTTCCTTCAACTACCAGCTGGCTCTGTGCTACAAGCAGAAGAAAATTGCTGAAGAGCGCCACGGGCCCTGCAGCAACACAGGTACACAGAAGTATACTGCATGTTATCCTTTAATCAACACAATTCAAATCATCCTTTAATGCTCCACAGAAGAGGTGTGTAAGTGGAGGCGTTGCTGTATCAGTCACCTTGAAGATGCTGTGGAGATGAAACCATCCTTTGTCCGGGCGTGGGCTGAACTGGCACTGCTGTATGCAGAGGAAGGGGATTTCAGCAGGTACCCGTCTAAACAAAGCAGCAGGGTTTCCTTCTTTCTTTCCTCTGGCTGTAAATTCCTAAACATCTCTTTGTTTCTCAGGGCTGAGGAGACTTTCCAGAAGTGCTTGGAGAAGTTACCAGAGTTGAAGGAGAAAAGAGTTTGTCAGATTATCCATCAGCACTACGGTGACTTTCTTCATGATCACAAAAAAAATGAGGTTCAAGCCATCGCCCACTATACCAAGGTAAGTTTCTAGGTGCCAGACTCTGATTGGTCCTCACTGACGAAAAAATGAAGGTGAAAGTGCTGATTCATCACCAAAGTGAGGCAGCTGATGTCCAGTGTTAGACATGCAGCTGCCTCTTAATGTTCCATGGTTCATCTAGGGATGGACGGATCCAAAATACAGTATTGGTATTAGTGCAATGCTGACCTAAATTACTGGACCGGATATTGGGTAGAAATTAAAAATGTAGCCCAATCCATTAAATATCACAAAACCTGTGACATGGTGTAACCCAGGTGGTTCCCTTATCATGTTGGAGCAGTATGTGTCATGTGATAGAGCGGCTGTTGTGTGCAAGACCTGTCGGCGGTCTGGAGTCACTTCACACTGAAAGCATTTGGAGCCTTGTTACGTGCTGACAAACCTGCATTTCATCTCCAAGCAAGCTATCCTAGAAAAGTAAAGTGTCTAAGTTCATCTCTGAATGTTTGTAAAGCATTCCTACGTTAAGCTTAACAACCGATATATGAAGCTGGGACATCTGTCATTGCTAAGTCTGACCGTACAATGAATAGACTCAAGTTTTACTTTGAAAAGAACTGTGTTGCAGGCTAAACAGTTCTGTGGTTCGAAAAAAACAAAACCCCAAAAAATAATGAACAAACTTTTTTTCATACGTGTGTTAAGTTTTGTGTAGAAATTACACAAAATTCAATCTCAGGTAAATGTGATAGAAACAGCTCACACTAACATCCATCTTGATAAAAGATGAGTGTCATGAAGCCGTGTTTGCATTGATTTGTACTGCTTTCCACTCTGGATGTCTGTTTATGTTCAGCTTTAAGTATAAAAGGGTCCATTCTACAACCTCTTTTATTTTTTTTAAGTTGTTGAATTATTTTGTGCTGATATTTCACTTCTTTTTTTCAGAACCAAAGAGTTGTTGAAATCTACATAAAATTGCATTTTAAATTACTTTTCAATATTACTTTAAATACTTTAAAAATCTGCTAAAAGTTTAAGTAAAAAGATCAGTATTGCTGAACTGAAGTATTTTGGGTGCAGTGTTTTTTTGCATCCAAGTATAATAGAACAGCTTTAGTGTTTTGTCTTTTTAAACATGAGTATGAACTTATACAAAATGCAGCAAATATTTAAAAAAAATTTTTTTTTATTGATTATAAAATACACTGTATTGGATTCATATTGGTTTCAGCAGATTTACAAATTTATGATATCGGTATCAGACTTAAAAAAGAGGTATTGTTTCAACCCAGGAATAACAATGACAGAAGAAAAACTAACAGGCCTTGTTTGGAGGGTGGAGGTGTCGGGGCAGTAATGTGAAACATTTCACCGCTCACATCTACCACATGACCTTAGTATGGATGGATTTATCTTAATGATAGTTTTCTGCTGTTTTCTCTCTGCAGGGGCTGCTGATACCACTGAAAAAATATGAGTGGAGACAGTGTGCTCAGGTGAGCACTAGAGACATAACAAAGGTTACGTGTTATATAAACTCAGTGTTGTTAGTAACTCATGCGGTGTGAGCAAAACCTCATATCAAAGCTCCCTTGATTTAAATGTTTTGTTCAATACCACCTACTTGTGCTCCTGAGGACTGTTTTCAACTTCATTTTTGAAAACTACTGGTGACTGCCAGTTGTTCTGTCTTTCACTAGGTCATGTGAGGAGATGTGGCATCAGTCACACTTTGGATGGTGCACCTCTCATTTCTAAAAATCTTTTAAAACGTTGTTTTTTTTTTGTAGAATGAAAGCATAAAGGCCATAATGTTTTCTCCCACTGAAAACATTACATCCAGATGAACAAAATCAACTTCTTTGGAACATAAATTAATATTTCATTGTTCCTCTATTTTTCCTGCAGAGACTGAAGCAGATCGCTGACAGACGTCTGGCAAAGAATCCAGGTGATGGTGAGGCTCTCGCTCTGCTGGGTCAGGTGGCCAGAGCTGAGGGCGACAGCAAGGAAGCTGCTTTGTTTTATGAAGAAGCTCTGAACTATGACAAGGACAATGAAGAGTACCTGTCTGCTCTGTGCGAGCTGCGTCTGGAGCTGCAGGGATCATCCTCTGATTAATCACCATCACTGCAAAAACTGGCTATAACTAATCAAGCCAAAAATAATTTGTGATCTTGTTTAGAGAGTGATACACTCAGAGAGAGCAGGATGGAATTAATCTTTTACAATATGTATTTTATCTCTTAGCTTTTAAATCCTAAAATGAGTTATTTAATTGCATATTAAGTTAATCGATATCACCAAGGCACTGAGATGATGCACTTGTGAATGCTTGTCGGTCCCTCTGTGTAGTACCGCGCCTCTCGCCTTATGGCAGCTGTGATAAACCCTAAACTGGAAAAGCAGAGGATGGAGGGACATTAGTACACATTTAAATTATTTGATTATTTCTTTCTTCTTTTGCAGTTTCATGTGATCAGTGCTTAAATAAAGGTTGTTGTATATGTGCTTTAATTCATGTAGTGTAAATGCTTTGTCTTGGTTTAATATAAGAAAATCCTTCAATAACATTCTTGCTCAGTTGCTCTTGTTTTAAGATATTTTCCCTTAAAGTGAGAAAGAAGTAGAGACATTTTGAGTTTATTTGACATAATAAAGTACTTGGATCAAGTGTTTCAACACTTATTTCAATTGATTTCTCACTTCATTAAATGCAAGACGTTGGAAGTAATGATGTACAAATACTTAGTGTCACAGTGTTTATGTATATTAAACAGTAACATGTGTACTTCCATTCTCTGTCACACAGTTTTCCTCCTACTGATTAAAAAATGCAGTAATCTGTGTTTTCCCATGGTGCAACTTTGATATGTTTATATGATCACAGAACAAATTTCTGGGGAGTTTTGGATGATGTGTGGAGCTGTGAAGTTGTGGATTCACCTGTGATTTTATAGATTTAATTAAAAACATGTCAGTATAACAGACAGTGAGTTGTCTGTATGAACCTTATAACTGATGTTACTTTGTAGATTTAAATAATTGTAAAATAAAGTTCATGATATCTAAAACATGATCAGCTGGTGCTCATTTAGTGTGCTGTTAGGGGCGGGTTGAACTTCTCCAACATTTCTACTTCAGACTTTTCATATTATCTTTTGAGTGTTTTTCTGCTCTTCAGTTTGAGCAAGCACTCCAGCGGGTGGTGAAAGAAGCTGGCAGAATTATTGGAACGATTCTGCCAGAGATTAGCAACATCTTCCCCACTCGCTGTCTGAGGAGGGTGCACAGTATCCTGCGGGACCAACATCACCCTGCGCACCACCTTTTCCACCTGCTGCCCTCAGGGAGAAGGTACAGGTCCATACAGGCCAGAACGTCCAGATTGGCCAACAGCCTGTATCCACAGGCTGTGAGGCTCCTGAACTCTGCCCCCCCACCCTCACGGACAATAACCATATCCAACTTATTAATAGCAGTGAACTGGTCTGAAAAATAGACAATTATCATATCTCACAGTACAATAATTGAACGGGTTGCACTGTTGCACTTTGTCATATTTCTCAGGTCTTTGTCTGAATGTCCCATGAACATTACCTGTCATATTCTCATGTTTTTGCTAAGGATTGTCTCATTGCACTGAAGTCACACTGGGTTAAATAGTCAAACTTGGGTCTAAGGGGAATTTAGTATTTATTATTATTTGTTGTAGAAGCTCCAAACACAATTTCATTGTTCTTGACAATGACAATAAATACTTGAATTGAATTGAATTGAACCACTTTGACCCTGTTGCTGTGTCCATGTATCATCTGGATGTGTAACCCAGGTCCCACGTAGCTATGGTAAAGCTAGAGTATATAGTACAATGAGACTGGGCCTGGGTTCGTAGTGCTATTAATAATGATATCCGATACTCTCTAAATGAATTAATAAGGACCACCACAACTGTATTTTACACAAATTATATCCCTCACCGGGTATTTATTTAGACAAACATTGGAATAAAGAAAATAAACACTTTTATAAAATGAAATGAATTGAATTCAAATAAACAAAGAAAACCACGGTAAATGTGACTAAACGGGATTATAAATAAAAGATTTTCAAAACAAAATAACTTTCTTAGGTGCCAAGTGTTACTTCAGTTACAACAGCTCACACCTTTAAAAGAGATGAATTTCAACCGTTGAAAATAACTATGATTTTAACTACACACTTACTCAATTTAAACCAAATTTGTAACAGTGGGCCCACACACACACACACACACTTAACCTGTCCACACTACACCTGTAGCACAGTGCTTGTTGCAGGCCTGATTCGAAGTTCGGGTGCGGTGAGGCCTAAAACTGATGGCCGCTTCACTCCAACTGAGCAATAAACAAAATACGTGCACTTTTGTTCCAGTTAGTACTCACGAGTCCAATGAGTTTGTTAGTGGGGCAATCAGAAACAGGCAGTTAGCAGTTAGTTCACCAGTAGTGAAGACAGTCAGGGGCAGGAAAACAGCAGGGTCCATCCGGGCAGAAACCTCGCTCTCCCTCTCCTTCCACAGCGTCCCTCGGCTTCTAAACATATTAAAACACTTGAGCTACAATACCAAATGCTATCACATAACGATTTAGCATTAGCATGCTTTGACTGAAAATCTCAGAGCTAAACATGCAGCATGGCATCACAGCACATAACGTGGTAAACTGCGCTAATTAGCAAGCCGCTAGTTAGCATCACATATCACGCCATTTTACAACTATAATGAATAGTTACAGTACAAATGTCAAGGCACACAGTCTCATTTACCTCTTGCAGATCACAAATAAGTCATATCAGGACCACGGGTAGTCGACCTCAAAGATACACTTAGATGCAAAATCCACACCACGTTTGCCTTACGACATCTCTCTCTTCGGACTTAGCTTCTGTGTCCGCTCCCACAGATTCACACAAACCTTACCACTCGTCCCGCCCCATAACAGAGAAGAGTGACATTGACTGGCTCGTCAGCACAACAACCAATGACAATACAACATTAAGATAACTGACATTAGATGGGTAAACAAACTTAGGTTACACCCCAACATATTGCTTCTGCACAGTAAATGAACTCTAAATCATGAAATCCTTTTATTTATTGGACTCTAACTGTAAATGAAATACATTGGTACCCAAGCATATGATTTTTAAACCTTTCATCAACTATTTATATTTTAACCACTTTTTATAACTGTAAACTTTTCTTTTCTTTATACTGCAAGCCCGAATAATTGCAGACAGGGCTACACCCTCCCCCTTCTAACCGTGTAGATGTCCTCATCACACCTCTGACTTCTCTTTAGCTTTACAGGGAGATGGTTTTCCTCACTTCCTAAGAACTTCTTCGATGTCTTAGAACGTCCCTTTGGTTCACTGATGTCTGGAGGGTTTAATTTTAGTTGAATGACCATACCATGGTGCATGATGGTAACAGGCTCACAAGATGGGTGACCTGGCTTTTCATATGTCAATCTCATGGGTGGTTTTGGTTTTCTCAGGGATTTTCGGGAAAACTGTTCACTCTCATTTCTTGTACTTCTATGAGAACTGTCACTTCGTGTTCTGTTTGAAAAAGGTGAACTTGTTTCCTGTTCCTCTTCTTGCTCTCCCATAGACTCATTTGTCTCTTGAGCATCATATTCCAGCATAGGTGTATCATCTCCAGATGAGTTTTCACTTTCACTTTCTCCTACTGGTTGACTTTCTGCTGCTTCAAAATGTTCCTCCTCAGCACTGTCCTCCTCGTCCGAAGTCTGATGTGGCGTAGCCAGTTGTCTCCTGACCTCTTGCACACTAAAACTTTGCGGATTGTGGACAGTTTCAAACATTTCGTCTGATGATGCTGTGTCACTTTCTTCCACTGGATCAGGCGGTTTAACTGCTTGTCGACTTTTCTGGGCACGATGTGCTCTGGTTACGGGTCTCCTAATGTGTCCTGTGTCATCCACTGGATTAGGCATCCTGACCATATAACCAATGGGCAGCAGGTGGTCTCGATGGAGAGTTTTGACTATAACTGGACCATGTTCTGGTTTTACCTTATAAACGGGCAGGTTGGGTAACTTCTCCACTACAACATATGGTGTAGATTTCCAACGATCCTGCAGTTTATGCTTGCCTTTTATTCCAACATTCTGAATGAGAACCCTGTCTCCCTTCTCCAAAGGCAGATCTCTCACGCGTTGGTCATAGTGTGCTTTGTTCTTCAAATGATTTTTTGTAGCTGCATCTGATGCGAGTTTGTATGCGTCCTGCAACTCTTTTCTCATCCGTGAAACATACTGTTGATAGGAGGACTCACTTTCACCATTTAGCGAGATTCCAAAACAGACGTCGATGGGCAGTCTAGCTTCTCTCCCAAACATGAGATAATAAGGTGAGTACCCTGTGGCATCACTCCTTGTACAATTGTACGCGTGTACCAGGTAGGTGATATGCTGGCTCCAGCACTGTTTCTTTACAGTGTCCATGGTACCAAGCATTGCTAGAAGGGTTCTGTTGAATCTTTCCGGTTGCGCATCACCTTGCGGGTGGTAGGGAGACGTTCGTGACTTCCTCTCTTTCGAATCCCCAACATGGACAACAGCTCCTTGATCAGTCGACTCTCAAAGTCTCTGCCCTGATCAGAGAATGTTTTAGTACGACTTTGGTAAGCTACGGAGCTGCACCGCTTGATAGATTGTCGGAGCATTACGGCTACCGAGGAGCCTCGGAGTGATACGTACTGTGCTTCAACGTAATATTACCGTATTGTGTGTGTATAAGGACAATAAATGGCACCTGTTCAGAGACACGGTTACGAAGCGGATTTCAAACTCCAGGCTGTCAGTCACGCAGTAGAAGTTGGGAACAGAGCAGCTGTGAAATCTGTCTATGTTATTATGCTCAGCGTCTTTTAGTTTACATTTTGACTGGCTGCAATTGTGAGCTCTTTGTTATGCACAAAACCACAGTTTTCTTTTATTTATAGAGCATCATTATTTAATAAAATGCTCATAATTTATTTTTGAGTAGTTTTTTTCATGTACATCTATGCTGTATGTTAATAAAAGTGACTGTGTGACATCTGGGACACAGCTTTGACTAAGAACTCTTTTTTTCTTACTTTATGGCTTTAAAAAAATATCGA
>JAQSNX010010675.1:0-12897 GCA_029532605.1 Oreochromis grahami | reverse complement strand
TAAAGATTACATCTTACATTTGATTGAGCTACCTTCAAACTTAAAAGTACACATTTCAATGTTACAATGAAATCCTATGCTGCTATGCACAGTTTTGCTAAACCAGAAAGAGATAGAATTATTGTTATTGCAGTCATACACAGTACAATAGTACAATGAAATTGGAAAACTGTCCCACGTCGGCAATACATACAACATGACACTACACGACACATCACAACACAACACAGTAACTTAACTTAACAACACAGTAACTCAACTTAGTAATAAAATGAAGAATACGTGTATGAGTATTGCACACTGTTATGATTGCACATTGCATCTTGTTTTTTATAAATATAAATGTTATTATTGTTACCCCCCCCAAAAATCAATCAGGTCAGCTGTTTGCATTGATAAGGGCTATTGCCCTGTTGTAAAAGCTGTCCTTGAGTCTATTTGTCTAGGACCTCAGCAGCCTGAATCTCCTGCCTAGGGATGGGTACCGGTGTTCTGACATAAACGGTAGTAACCAGACCGAAAAGCAGCGCACATTTCGGTGCTTTATTTCGGTGCTTTTTTTTCCTGAGATGTCATACACTTTGGATTCTAGCCAATCATTTTACCTTTGCAAGCGTAGTAGGCGGGGCCAGGTACGTACGTTCTTTTAGAGCAGAACTACAGATTAAAAATGCCCAAGGCGAAGTGGTCAAAGTCTGGCTGTACTTCACAGCAAAAGATGCAAACTCAGCAGCCTGCAACAAGTGCTTTAAGGTGATACTGTGCAAAGGAGGTAACTCCTCGAATCTGATGAAACACCTGGCGACGCATAGCGTTTTTTTAAAAGCCGAGAAATGCACCGTATTTGATAGCTGCAAGACCTCACACACATCTACTGTGGGTGTGGTGCCTGTTATCGGACCCGGAGTTAGCAACATCCCCCAAAAACCTGAAGAGTAGAGTCCTGGACCCTAGCCCTGCCAGTGTAGCAGAAATGATGACGGATGATAATGGCAGCAGCAGCTGTTCTCCTCTGGGTCAGTAGCTTAATGTTGTTCGTGTGTAATTTACATTGAGTAGGCTAACCACGTTATTACATTAATGCATGTAAGGTGAACTAGCAAACACCGTCGTAGTTACATGCGGCTGTCTTCTTGTTTGATGGCAGATACTCCCTTCACCCTGGCCAAAAAGGTTAAAATGACCAAAGAAAAAGTGGGAAACAGCTAAACATGAGAGGTTTTTGGACAAAGTTTGTGTTTTTTCCATTGTTTAAGCACTGCTTCCAGCCAAGAGTGATACCATAAATCCCCTATAGCTGCAGAAAAGGCTAACATTGTTATCTTTTTACAATTTTGTGTTCTCCATTCTTTAAGCACCGGTTCGAGCACCGTTTAAGCACCGGCACCGTTTCAAAAGTACCGGTTTGGTACTGGTATCGGATAAAACCTAAACAATACCCATCCCTACTCCTGCCAGACAGCAGCAGCTTAAACACCCGGTGTCCTGGGTGTGTAAAGTCCTGTAGGATGCTACATGCCCTCTTGAGACAGCGTGTGCTGTGCAGGTCCTTCAGGGAGGGACGAGGATATCCAATGATATTTTGGGCCATATTAATGACCCCCTGAAGTGCCTTTCTGTGTGCCGTGGTGCAGCTAGAGAACCATATACAAAGGCAGTATGTCAGCACACTTTCAATGGAGCAGTGGTAGAAGAAGGTCAAGCAGCTGCTTCTTCAGGTCCATTTTTGTGAGGATTCTCAGAAGGTGGAGACGCTGTTGGGCCTTCTTCAAAACCGCAGAGGTGTACTCTCTGTACACAGTCTGACAGGTGGTTTCTGATCTAGCAGGAGGTGGTAGAAGGAAGTCTGATATCCAGCAGTTTAACTATTAGTCTGTCTGGGAGTATTGTATTAAAAGTGGAACTAAAATCAACAGAGAGCAGGTTGGCGTAACGCCCCTGTTGTTCCAGGTGAGAGATGGTGGAGTGGAGCGTTGTAGCAATGGCGTCTTCAGTTGATCTGTTAGCTCTGTATGCGAACTGGAGCGGGTCGAGTGTGGGTGGCAGGCAGGACATGATATGACTTCGGACCAGTTTCCCGAAGCACTTCATTATAACAGGTGTTAGAGCAACTGGTGGGGAGTAGGGGAGCCCCTACACCTCACTCTATTGCAACAAATACAGAAACAGCAAGCACCCTGCCTCTGGTAAACATCCACTGCGCTGAATATATAGACAGCAGCATGAAGGAGGTCACTGAAAACCTGAGAAAATAGCATAAGAACTGAACAACTGAACTTTCCAACAGTTTAGTATCTAAACATGTAATATGCATAAAAATCAGAAAGTGTATATCACAGGGCACTTTTAATATGACAGTTCAAGGCAAACTGAAATTTACAACAATAAAATCTATGCCATATAGCTAACAGAAAATGACAGTTCATGTTTATATGGTATATGTTTTTTTTCTGTTAAACTGTACAGTAACACAGCTTTAACAAGCCTCGCTAGCCTCTGGAAAAGCTTCTCAGCAACATTAAGTTAGTTAATTATCTGCAAAGTACCCTGACATGATTCATGGGTGTTATGTACATAAAATTCAACCAAATAATGTAATGTCAATTACCCATCAGCAATCAAATGTTGCTAATTCATGTAGAACTTTAGCAGTTCAGTGGTGTAGTGGTTAGCACTGTTGCCTCAGAGCAAGAGCCTGGGTTGAAGGTCAGGGCCTTTCTGTGTGGAGTCTTCATGTCCTCCCTGTGTCTGCGTCTGTTCTCTGAAAAAGCAAAAAAGAATGGATGGATAGATGGATTGTATTCAAAACGTTTTGTGGCAGAGGTAATGAAGTAGAAAACCACTGTCTTCCTTGAGCATGCTAACCAGTGTTTCCAATGTACCAGTAGCTGAATTAGTGATTGAATGTCTCAAGTATCCATAATGTTGTATTTGGTTAAACTTAAAACAACTAAAAAAAAGACAACAAAACAAAAAACACGGTGTTGGGTTAATGAAGAAGAATATTGAGGGCAAAGTCAGCCAACTCATAAATGCTCCAAGGAGACTAGACAGGTGCTCCTGGTTGCACTGATTAACCCGCCTACAGGAATCTGCAAGACAACACAAAGGAACAAACAGAGGAAAAAACCAGCAGGCCACGGTCAAGGCAGAGGGCTGTCACACCCATGGAAGTGAACATATTTCAGTGGAAATGCTTTAAAAAATAGCTACTGGGAGTCTCCCGGTGGCTAGGTTTGACTTCATATTAGTGCAGTGAATGAGTGCATGTACTCTGCTCTTTCTTTTTTTTTTAAAAGCCTTTATTTTCAAAATTCATAACAAATTTCACAAGCAAACAACACTTAAAACCTTTGCAAACAAATATATAGCAATACACATAGTAATTTACAATAGATAGATAGATACTAGATACTAGATACTCTGCTCTTTCCAACACCTGTCACTACTGCACTTGTGTCACGAGCAGACATGACACCCACTCACAGGTAAGACACTTTAAAGAATGAGGAACTGTGAATCACTGACACAAACCCTGTGGAGGTAAACAGTTTAAACGTTAACCTGGCTCTTGTGATGGGAAATTTCTTTTTTATGTATTGATCACAAATTTCAACCATAGCACTTTAAAAACAGCAGACAGACATGACACGCACTCACAGGCAAGCCACTGGAAAGAATGAGGAACTGTGAATCACAGGTATCATGCAGCATAGTAACTGAGTCCTGATACACAACCTTCCCTGTTACTGACACAAACCCTGTGGAGATAAACAGTTTAAAACATTCATCTGGCTCTTTTGCATGCAGAAACTGATCAGGATACACTTTAATACATTTTGGCTGTTTGGAGTCACATGCTTGCTGTTTCTTTCTCAGAATATCAGCCTTCTAAAAGGTGACCAGGCTGGTGATAGAAAAGTCTAAGTCATCTGCCTTTTCAGGGGAATCTAAGGGAGAGGCATCATGTTTAATAGAGCTACTGATGTGTTAGGAAAAACTCATCCGTTAGAGTGGTGGCCTGTTGTAAAGTGGCTACCTTCTGCTCTCTTACATAAACCTTAATCACAGTAATTTAGTTTTTCAAACTGATGCATTGTTGTTTTGTGCTGGACGACTTCTTTTCTACAACAGACACGAAGGCAGATGATTTGTGTGCCTTTAGGTCCATCATCTCATTCCTGCTTGTTATTTCATTACTGGTCCAGTTGCGTGTTCATGTGGGGGCCTCAGTGACCTTCAGGCCTATGGAAAATGACCTGGTGCTGTCAGTATGTAGCTAGCCACTGAATTCTTTCATGCTGAAAATGGAAAGATCGGAAAGCCCACGAGAAAACGTGACAATAAAGAAAAAGACAGAAATAGAAATAAAAAGAAAAAAATAGTACCTACATAGAGAAGGTGTCTACGTGTGTGACGTGCAATCACGTTTGACAAAAACCAAACATCCTATTATTAAAATTTTTAAGTGGGTGGCAGGTGCGTCAATTTAATTACAGCAGGTGTGGCAAATCCACAGATAACACTGTGTGAAAAAGTCTTCTGTTTACCACCTAAATTCTTTGAATTCTTTCAAACTTGCTCAACTGTAAATACAACAAAGTTACAGCCTTATCTGCGCTACATGATCAGAGTCCCCCAAGAGAGATTGCAGAAAACAAAAACAAAATATGTACTTTTACAAGACCCCCAGTTATTTTTCCAAGGTCTCAGTACTGAAATGGAAGTGCATGGACTTAAATTTAAAACTTTTGAGAGATCTCTCAAAAGTACATCTTCAATGTTTTTCTCCACTGTCACTTGCAGGGCTCCATATAAAAAAAAATATGAGCAGAATCCATGAAATGTACAACATTTAGATATATGAACAGAAAAAAAAGAGCTTGTGCTGTATGGTGGTTAAAGTCATTCCTTTATACATTATTCAGACGTCCCAGCGAAAGTGATCATCATCATTCGGCTCACTGAAAACAAAAACCTTTAAAACACATACTGAGCAAAGGACAAACATTGAGTAGAATCAGTAGAATTACAGATCCCTGGGTTAAAAAAATACTCCAGTACAAGCTGAAGTACAGAAGAAACTTTTTTTAATCAAGTAAATGTGAAAAAGTACAGGCTTGAAATATACTCAAAGTGAAAAAGTAAAAAGTAGCTCTTTAAAGGGCAATTCTACTAACAAGGAAACCGAACCTTGTGCTATAGTAATATAATAATATAATATTAGTACATGATAATAAAAAAATTCAAATTTAAGATAAGATAAGATAAGATAACCTTTATTAGTCCCACACGTGGGACAAATATGCTGAGTTTGAATCTGTCATGTAGAACCCCTGCAGTGAAAGGCAATTAAAAAAAACAACTTTTTCTGTTGCCTGCATTTGAGAGGGTGACTTTGCCTCCACACCTAAACAGTAAGACGAGTACAGTCAAGCATTAAAGTGAGGTGCAGGTGAGGAACACTAAGATCTGTGTAGTGGCTCAAACACAACTCATAATAATTTCTAATGTGAGCCTAAGTACTTTTTAGTAGTGTACATGCTGTGATCAGCTGCTCCTTGTGGATTTACACAACTGAATTTAACAAGATGTACACAGTTTCACAAGCTATTCTGGCTGATGTCCATCCGCTACACTGACACTATACTGTTTACCAATCCACAGAAGATGCCATAGCCACAGCACTCCATGCTGCTGTAACACATCTGGAGGGGCATGGGAGCTATGTGCGGATGCTTTCTATGGATTATTGCTCTGCATTTAACACCATCATTCTACACAAACTGGTGGTCAGGTTACAAGATCTGGGGCTTCCTTACAGCACCTGCACTTGCATGTGGATCAGCAGCTTCCTCTCTGGCCATAGACAGAGAGTGACAGTTGGCCATCGCACATCCTCAGCACTGGCTCACCCCAGGGCTGTGTGCTCAGTCCACTGCTCTACTCCCTGTATGCACATAACTGCACCCCTGTCCATCAGAGCAACACTCTTTGTGAAGTTTGCAGATGACACTACCACGGTGGGGCTCATCTCCAGGCATGACGAGTCTGCTTACAGCGACGAGGTGGAGCAACTGTTGTCATGGTGTAAGGCCAATAACCTCCTCCTTAACACTTCAAAGACTAAAGAACTCATAATAGACTTCAGAAGAGATCCCACCACTAATCATCAGCAGGGACTGTGTGGAGATGGTGGCAGACTTTCGCTTCCTGGGAGTTACTATAGAGAAGAACCTTTCCTGGAGTGTGAACACCTCTGATATGCTGAAAAAGGTGCAACACAGAGTGTACTTCCTGAGAATTCTCAGGAGGAACAACATAACACTGAACAAAGGATCATTGGCTGCCCTCTCCCCATGTTGGAAGAGCTACACAGTACTCCCTGTCTCTAAAAAGCAAAGAACATTATAAAAGATACCTCACGCCCTGGCTACTCCCTGGTTGAACTGTTGCCCTCTGGCAGACGGTACAGAGCAATCAATGTTAGGACAAAACTGACTCCAACACAGCTTTTACCCAACTGCAATAACATGTCTTAATGCTGCTACAAAATAATGGTCATTATATGCACTGACCGAGGTATGTGTGTGAAGGTATGTGAATGTTTGTCCATACGGTTAGTGAAATGAAAGGGGTGTATGATGTCTGTGTGCATGTGGGTTCAGGCCATTGTCTAGATATATTATTTTTATTAGCACTTTAAGTATTTGATTTTGATTTTGTGTAAATTATATATTTTATGGATGATGCACTGATAGAGACCACTTTCAATTTCGTTGTACCTGTGACAATGACAATAAAAACATTCTGTTCTATTCTATTCTTTATACTATCTTAACACTAGACAGTATAATATTGGAATTCGGTGAATTAATCTAAAAATCATCAGTTTAAAGGTAAATTCTAAAGGTAAAATACTTATTACTATCTGTCTTGGAGCAACTGTAACCCACATAATTCTGTCATAATTCGCTCACTCACACTCAAACACACACACACACACGCACACACACACACACACACACACACGCAGAGAGAGCGAGAGAGAGAGAGAGAGAGGGAGATCATTAATACAAAGCTTTGGAGTCGGTTTTGGATTTTCACTTGTTGTTGGCTTTAATATGAACAGTCACATAAAAATCATTCCAATTTTTTGCCTTTGCTTCAATTAGGATGTTTCTTAAAATCTACAACACCTTCCTTTTCGAAAAGTTTACTGACATAGTAAAGAAGTAGCTAGGGAACTCTGTAAGTATGAGCAACAATAGCTTAAGGACACTATGTCCAATAAAGAGAAATTCATCATCTGCAGTTCGTGAAAAAGCGCAATATTAAAAACAATTCAGCAGACCCTCAGAGTGCGGATACAAACTGTTTCAGCTGTAGAGGTAGAGGTACACTTTATACACTTATCAAACATACAGTTTAGAGGCTTGCATTAGAGTGCTTTGGTGCTTGGGCATCTTTTATTTAGCATGGTTGTACCATTGTGAATGTAGCTATATAAATAAATACGCTCAAGAGTCTATCGTATGTTTGTCATGCAACTAAAAAATCGAAAATATATTTTTAAATCAGTAACTTTGCAAATTTAGAGGATTTGTTTTCAGACAACATATGTGTCACATTTTAAACAGGGTTTGAATAATCAGCACTGACATACAGACATTTATGCGCTGGGTATAACAGACATGCTTACCGTGTGAAAGGCCCCCCGATGTCTTGGAGCAGAGAAACACGCTGTATTGTTGCTTTTCTCTGTTGTATAAGCAGCGCCCGTAGGTCAGAAACGCTGTGTGCGGGTAGCAACGTCGGCTCCAACGCACATCCAGGCATCCGTGTGAAAGAAAGGTGTCGCTGCAGCTAGGCTGTCAGGATAGTCAGGCTTTTATTTATATTTGCATTCTGGTGCATTAAAACTAGCAGCCTCTGTGTCCCGCATGGATCATCATTCCGAAAATTCAGATATTTAAATAAAATGGTGAATTGGCTAGTGATGAGGAGCCACTTAGATCCGTAAAATGAGGTTTGATTAAATTAAACTCTTATGAACAGCTATGAATTCTACCTCTCTGCTGATGTGTTCCAAACAAACAAACGATGTTTTCTACATGTCCAAACTGTGTGCTAACTACCTCGCACCGCTGTGTCTGGGATCCGAAAAAATAAAAAGTTAAAACGATATACCTTGTGGCAGTTGTGAAGTGCTGAGGAAAATACTGTGTGTCTGATGGGGTGTTTTTATATAGGTGGGGTTTGTTTCAGCTGGCCTCTGAGATGCAGAGATAAAGGTGATGCCTGTTTGGAGGATGGTCAGTAGAAAGTGTAATGGTGGCACCTATGGACCTGGCACCTCAGCCATAAGATAAAGGAGACTGTTTGTATTGAAAACTATGTCAGTACAATTGAGATGTTCTTGATAAGGATGACCTCTTCTGCTGACTGTAGGGGGTCTAACTGTAACCCCCCCTCTCTCTAGCTGTTGCAGAATTAAGAATCCCTGTTTGTGGTATTCTGTTTGAAATGTTCCTAAAACAGTTAAATTAAATGCTGTGTGTGAATATGTGTTTTTAGAAGGTGGAAAAAACTTTCTGTTTGAAACTATTAACCTTTGTGTGTTTCAGAGCACTAAAGAAAAGCATAATGCTCCTAAAACAGTTACATTAAATGCTGCGTGTGAATATGTGTTTTTAGAAGGTGGAAAAAACTTTCTGTTTGAAACTATTAACCTCTGTGTGTTTCAAAGCACTAAAGAAAAGCATAATGCTCCTAAAACAGTTACATTAAATGCTGCGTGTGAATATGTGTTTTTAGAAGGTGGAAAAACTTTCTGTTTAAAAACTATTAGCCTCTGTGTGTTTCAGAGCCCTAAAGAAAAATACCCCTAAACTAGTTAAATTAAATCATCTATGTCTAAATAACAGAACTCTGAGACCTATACAATCCTTTAAAAAAGAGTTTAATTAAAACATTAATTAAATATGACCTCTGAACTCACAAGTCCGTTCACGCGCACATGCACGCGCAAAGTCCGTTCGCGCGCACACATGGACGCGGAGGGGGGATGCGGGGGGGGGGGGCAAAAAAAGCTGTAGCTATATTACTACTGAAAGCATTAGAAGCTACATCCATATATATATCTCTGCTATACGTCACACCCACAGTTTCGATCAAAACACTCTGCTTAGTTTCACTTTCTGTCTTCTCTGCAAAAGCATGCAGTTTCCTGTCAGTACTTTTGGTTCAGATTCTACACAGAGTTGGCCCTTTTTAGACTGGACTTAAAAACAGGTAACAATAAGCACTAAATAAGCACTAACAATATATTAATTTCGTGACAGTTCTCCCCCCTGTTTAACTAATTTTATTAGTTAACCTAATTAACTGACGCCCTCAATACTGTGAACCAAAAACAGATATAATTAGCTTTTTCTGGTAAAAGGTCCTACATTACTTTTGTCAATCTGTGGAAACAGTCTCTACTGGTTAGCCCGTTTCCTCTTTTAAAAATTTACTCCTGGTTTCTCGCTCCCTCTAACGGGTAGCGCATATCTGGCCTGAACACTGTGTTTGGGCAATTTACATAACATAGAAATCCTACAAACTATTACTGAAGCTAATCCTCCCATTACTCTTCATTACTTTGTGCTCACCCTACAACCTCTGTCTAACAAGCTTTTAATCTCCTAAACAACAAATTTTCTGAGAGGTTTTTCTGTGCTCTACGCTTCTTTCTCGTGGTTTGTTCCTGGATTCTCCCCAACCCCTCCGTGGTTTCGCTCTGGTTCTGGAATCTTCTCCTGTAAAGGGCATAAAACAAAACACCTCTCTCTGCTACGCCTCAATAATCTAATATGTTCATCAATTGTTCTCTTAATTATTCAAAGTTGGTTCAAAATATCATGTTCTGGGCTCTATCATTTATATGTACTTAATCTCAATGTTCTTTATGTGTGTAAGCGACACTTTTGACAACCTTTAACACACTTAAAGAGACATTTTCACCGTCTCCGCTCCAAGTGTTTCCTGTCATTGCTCTCTACCCCTTATCTCTGGAACATCTCGAGCACGTCTTGTACAAAACTATTACTTTTGCAGGCACAAATGCAGTTACAAGCTCAACAACATTTTGCTCTATATGGCTGTCTCACTCTCCACGTTTCCTGTCGACTTATTCATGGCATGCTTATCTTTAACACCTTCTGCATTACTAATTGCTAAGCACAGACAAAGCAAAATGTGTTTCACCTCTACCCTAGAAATAAATCTATGTAATATGTGTGTGTGTAAGCGTATTGGTGTTGACCTTATTACACTCTAAGCCACCTCTAACCATGTATCATCTGGACAGTCCCCCCTCTACCAAGCTTCTGACCCTCGAACGACTGAATGCTTAACTCTTTTATGAGCACATTTTGCAATATGTATAAGAAAATGATTATAACCGCATATTCTAATAAAAAGATCAAAGAGAAAACAAAGATTTTCAATCCTAACATCTTCCCTCCTTTCACCAAAGCATATGTTTTATTCAAGCTGCTGTCACACAGTTTCCCCTTGAGTGTGGTATTCAGCTTCACATGAACACCGGCATTTTATCCTCTAAAAAGGATTCAGTTTATTTTAATTCTTTGGCTTAAACATGAAAATAATGATTTCTGCCTAAGTTTTACCATACCTAAATTATCAAACACACAAAAAGTCATCCATCCATCCATTTGCTTCCACTTATCCTTTTCAGGGTCGCGGGGGGCGCTGGAGCCTATCCCAGCTGTCATAGGGCGAGATGCGGGGTACACCCTGGACAGGTCACCAGTCTGTCGCAGGGCCAACACACAGGGACAGACAACCATTCGCACTCACATTCACTCGCACATTCACCCCTAGTGGCAATTTGGATTATCCAATTAACCTATCCCCACAAGCTGCATGTCTTCGGATTGTGGCAGGAAGCCGGAGTACCCGGAGGGAACCCACGCAAACACGGGGAGAACATGCAAACTCCACACAGAAAGACCCCAGCCTGATGGTGGAATTGAATTCAGGACCTTCTTACTGTGCGGCAACAGTGCTAACCACGGTGCGACCGTGCTGTCATACGCTTATCATATAATCCATTGCTTCAAATTAGACCTAAAACTCCCCCCTGTTTGACACATTTCCATGTGTCAAACAAAACAACAATTAGGAAATTAAAAGAAAAAGGTTAGTCATATTATTTCTCAGAAAACCTCAGCAATTCTCCTCTCGAGTATATTTGCTCCGGACCTGCAAACCTATGTTTAAGGAATAAAATCAGTTTAATTATCATGTTAAATCTTTTGAACTCCTGGCTCCACCCAGAGCCTGCATTCTCAGAACTGTCTAGAAACAAACCTGTGTGTTAACATGAACTTCACATTTGAAACTCAGTTTTCCCCACTGTGATCCAATCTGTGCTATAAGAAACAAAACTTAAAACAGAACAGTTGCCAGTCATACAAAATGTTCCTACCTTTTTTAATTACACATCGATCCTCTGAGTGTCATGGTACTTCTTTTAATTTTGACTTTATCAGAGCTAACCAAAATAGATTTGCTTTCTTTACTTTGCTCCTGTCTTCCTCCAGTACCACCTCGTATCACATACCCTTACCGATCGTGCCCTTTTTAATAATTTACTGTTTTAAAGGGAAAAAAACCTTGGTCCCTTGGACCAGTGTTTGTTATTCCATAACTGCATTTTTAATGTGAGAAGTCTACCAATCCCCTGTATAACTCCTAAATATTGCTTTGGTTCTGACTGTTTTCCTTCTATAAAATTTAATTGACTTCTACAGTGGCCTGCTTTGGTTAATGGTAACCTGAGTAATATCAAAAATTTTCTCCCCTTTAGCATTTGACATTTTCCCAACAATATAATGTAATACCATAATCTAAACCCAGTCAATAAAACAGAATTTCCTTAAAGCAAACATCAGCAACCCAAAATTAGCAGACAAAGGATTAAGTCTGCAGCTCCACACTCATGTGAAACTACACTCTTTCCCTCTGGTCTCCCTTCCCTTGCTCAGTCTGGGAGAAAATAATGAGAAGTTATTCTAAATTGCTGGTGGAAAAAATAATGTGACTTATAAAGCACATTTTAAATCTAGATCACATTTTTTCTATTATTGTACAAAAACCCATCTGATTCTGAGAGTGTCAGGTGGGAACTTTAAAAGCATTTATGTGGTTCTGTGGAGACGGTTGTCAGGTACCAGTGAGCCAAGTAGTTCTGCTTTGGTTGGTGCAAAGGCAAAAAATAAATAGATTAAAAAAATAATAATAAAAGCAGGTTAGGCTGCCTCAGTCATACTGGCTGCAAGACTGCCCAGTGTCCTGGCAACTATCACTCTCTGTGTATTCCCTTAACGGTTGGCAGTTTTGGAGGTTCTTCGTTGTCTCCTGGTGAAATAGGTTGCAAAGAGGGTGTTGTATCAAACTCCCCCTTGTGATTGGTGTGGTTTCCACCAGATTGTCATTTACTGTCCGAGCTGTAGAGAAAAAAATAAACAAACCAAAAACAAAGGCAAACTCAAAATTATTCAACAATAATAACAATAACTTGGAAGAAAACACCCAAATAGTATCCCTATTTATAAGCATCCCAATTCACCTTCAACCAGACACCATCATTTGCTTAAATTTACACTTAAGGGAATCTGTTTAGTAACAAAAGATTATTGGGAGAAGTAAAAACAGTGTCGACCTTTACATGAATTTTTATTACTTTTGGCGGCTGACAGCTTTAGAGGCTTTTCTTCGCTAATTTAAAAGCAGGTAAAGAAAACTAAGATGAGCATTAGGTCATATCCAGCTTTACACATCATACATCCTAGCAGTTGTGGAAGATTGTGCTGCTAAGGTGGAGCA